>BGPR01001189.1:235334-296557 GCA_013235015.1 Araneus ventricosus | reverse complement strand
GTAAATTTTTTGGAAGTTTTTAATTTTCAAGGATTAAAAATAAATCGATTAAGGTGATACTAAAATGATGTAATAATTATGGGAGGCAGAAGACGGTAATAATGGCGAATGAAAACACTCGGAGAAAAAGCTTGTCACCCAGGGACCGAAACCCGGAACATTGAACTGCAAGCGTAATGCCTTGACAACTGTACTATCGGAACGCACGGTTGGAAGGTGAAACAGGATTTTTTCTTATTTCAACTAACATTCATATCGTAATTTGGAATTTTAAAGGTTACTGAATTTCAGATTGAGGGGAAGGTTTGATAAAATTTATTTCCAAGTTTCTGATTCAAACATTTTTTTTGAGAAAAACTCCAAGTCACTGACTTAAACTATTTTTACTTTGACCTGAACATTCTCTGGCTCTCATAAGTCATCTCCTTCATTTCTAAATCATCTCTTTTGAATCATTTCATCCAAAGTTTCATTATAGTGTAAGAAATATTGTGAACTCTACGTCTTAAACTCATTTTTTGCGAGAAAACGTTATTTTACACCACAACGAATATAGTAACAGGCATTCCTATGAAGTTATGCCTAACATGTCGGAGTCTTCCGATTTCGTTTGGCAACAGACGTTGCCACAGACAAAAGAGAAATTAACCCCCTTTTTTCGCCACTTCCTTTTCCGTCTTAGCATTTTATATATATATAGAAGATATCAACGCAAGAGTCTCTCAAGATGATAATGTAAAAGATTAAATAGAAAAGAGAATTCTTTTGCAAGTTATGTGTAATAGGAGAATGACATTAAACATTCTCCTATTTAAAAAAGGGTTAATTTTTACATACAAATGCGTGCTGCAATCAACATTGAATATTCATACTGGAATAGACTTGTTTCTTCTATGAATGTAAAAGTGTTTAAGGTACCGTTACTGTAACTTGTACCGATAAATATTTATTCATAAATTGCACAAATATGTTGCTATTGACACAATGGTTCTGTTTATCATAATTGACGTTCCTCAATGTTGAACATTCTTCTGATTTCTCATCAATTTCGGATCGCTAATACGTTGCGAAACTAAATAGTAGGAAATGTTTTCACTGAGAGTTTTGCACTGAATATCTGGTAGAGACATTACATATCCACATGATTGTGCAAATAATAAGAAAAATATGTTGGGACCAAAACAATCTTTGTTTTCTCCGAGTCAATAATACCTATTCAAAATTCCATTTTATTAGAATATTTAAATATATATTTAAGATGCAAATAGATACTTAATTTCAAATACCAGAAACATATTAGAAAGCTTATAAGAATTAAACTCCTGTCAAATTCAGTTTATAATCTATAGATTATGCAAATTCGGCATCTTAATACACAATCTCTCATTATCTTCAGTGTTCCAATGCCAAAGATTTTAGAACTTTAGGAATCAATTACTGTTCTAGTCTTTTAAAGTAATTGGAAGAGAATCACTCTACACCTGTGCCTTATAGGCAAATGTCGTACTATTAGCTTTTAACTAAGGAACTGCAGATGCTGAGCGTTAATCAATATGCAAGATTTCTCGTTCATTCATCTCAGTAGTTTCCCTTGCTATCCTTAGGCTACAATTTGCTTGTGATATCTTGAGAATTGATTCAGTCATATAGATTGTTTGAAAACTCGAATAAACATTTTCGATCTTTAAAAATTGATTGAGTTCTTCCTCTAAAATTAAAGCATTAACTATCACTTCTAGTGTCATAACTGTGCTGTTCAATAAGTGTTTTGAATATTGTTTAACATTTGTTTAATTGCCTAAAGAAATGCATCTATTCGGTAACGCATTTTGAACGTTTACCGAAAACTTCTTTATGTACGGAACGAAATTTTGTTACATGCAGCTCTGTTCACGCAGGAGTTCATCCCTACAGGAACATAATTTCGATAGTTTCATGAATCACTAAACAATATTTCTTTAGTTTTAGTTTAATAACCTTCTAATATACATATTTTGTAATGATGAAATTAATCGGATACACACAGTCTTAATATAAATTGTTAATCGTCTGCTTTTTCTTAGTGTTAGTCGATAATTCTATCATTAAGTCCTGACAACAGTTCTTCGTTTATATTTCGTATATGTCTTCACTTCATGTTAAAACAAATATTTTTCTTTGTGAATCGAAGAAAGTTAATTATTGAATCCCGGCTTATATATGAAGAAATTAGAAAATAAATTATTTGACAATTCAATACATTTTTTAAAGCACGAATTGAAATTTTGTACCCGCATACCAGATAAAGTTTGTCAATATGGAACGAGAATTTTGATAGTTTTATGAAGGCAATAAATAGTGTGCCTTTTATATTTTAACTGTTTTACCTTCTCAAAAAGAAATTGTGTAATCATAAAATTAATCGGACTGCCAATTGTTTGCCTTTTCCTTCAAGATTCGATTTTCTTTACAATTTACCTTAAGCTCTCAATTCGACTACAACTAGAAGAAATTTATAAATTATCTTACTGCAGATACTTCTCCAAACCCCAACTTTTTCATTACAGAAACAAATTCTATGAGGCTTATTATAGCATCCCTTCCTGTTCTTCCGATAATTGAATGGCTAAAACAGGTAATATTTTCAGTTCCTTTTTATTAATGTCGAAAATCAATAATCTGTATTATAAATTCATAGTTTTGTCTAATGTATGACAAAAATTGAGAAATGTGTCAAATTTACAGGTCTTAACATTTTCTACAGTCATAATATTTGCCTTATCAGAATTTGAGAAAGAAATTGTTAAGAAATGCAGGACATAAATTTTTATCAATGAATTCCACATCCAAATAATTAATTTAATCTGAGCAAATATGAAATTTTGAAAATTTGTTTCTTAGAAGAATACATTACTTGTCCCTGAATATCTTTGAGAGAAAATATATTAAGAGACATATATTTGAAGAAAGTGACTGGATTTTTATCTGTCAAGTTTCAATTCAGTACGAGATATTTATTGCAACATATTTTTAGAGCGCATGGGTTGAAATGGAAAAAAGAATTCTTATATATATTTTTTTCCATTCTGGAATATGATATTCTCTATTTTAAGGCATTTTAAAAACATCTTTGATTTATTTATAATCTAATCTCCATAGAGAATGAATTTTTTACCATGTGTTAGGAAATATTTCGTAAATATGTAATACAAACATTTAGTTTTCAATTGGTTTGATATTTTAGCACATAAATAAAAATCAACTTAATTAATTGCAGCTACTTTTCATTTTATTTTTCAGAATATTTATATATTGTGTTACACGTCTTTTTTCAAACAGTTGAAAATCTTCTTCTAGGTCACAAGATCTCACATCCTAGACTTTCTCCAGTCGAAAATCCCCATATATGTGGACCTGTTACGCCTTAATTGGAAGTTGAGGTGGTAGAATGAGGCCAATGTTTCTGGTGTCATCATCTGATTAAGACGATTAAACTTACGAAACTTTATTTCAAGAGGTATCTGATAATATCCATACGGATAATTTATTTAAAAGTTTAAATCTCTCATTTCCCCGATTCCTATACATTTCCAGTAGGCCACCGCGACTCTTATAGTTCTTGGAAGATTTTTATAATAATTGTTGTATAGTTCATTTTTTGATCCATTACATGTAATAGAATCATTATTTATTTGTTGGCTTCAAATGAGATTTCGTACTCAGCACGCTTACTTGTAATTTCAAGAGGGTTTTTTTTTTGTTTGATCCAGTTACCAAAAAATGATACTAATAGAAAAGCTCCAATATTTAAGATAATAAAACTTTTTCCATTGTATATTTTAGTTAGAATCGAATTTTATTAGTTATATAAATGAGAATAACATATAATTTATTTTTATTTCTTGTAATTGATAAGTAATAGAAATTAAATATACAGCTAAAGTGGCACCAAATTATGCCGATGATTTACTTGTTACAAAAAAATCACATCGTGGAAGGTTTCGGAGATAGGAAGCAAATTAAAGGCAAATAGAGATAGTTGCATTGAATCTTGCAAAAATATTTCAGTTGAGTGACTAATTAAATTATGAATTAGAAGACAGATTAGAAGTAAAAGCGATATTTACTTATACAGCCTCTGAGCGTTGCATTCGATTTTTAATTTTCTGTTAAATTATTCGACCTCCATTAAATTATTCGACAGCAAACAAATGTATTTTATATGAATACAATCTCCGAAAATCTTTTTAAATATCATACAGACACATAAAAAAAATTTACTTTTCATTAATAGCTGCTTGAGGCTATTTTGAAAAGGAAATAGAAATCCTTTCATTCCAGCTAAAAACTCGTTTATACAAAATCAATATTTGCAAAAGACTTAAATCATATTTACATATAGAATTTTGTTCTTATGACAGAAACAAAATTCTGACTGTCTGTCTGAATCAAAAATGTTACATAATTGATTCTAACCCATATTTCATCATTACAAAATTGTGCATTTGAGTGGAAATGATTTATTAAACAATCTAGAGGATAAAAGCAATAAAGTTACAGATTTTAAGAATTTCAGAATTGAGGAAAAATTTCATATTGAAATTAATCATAGAAAGAATTCTAAGAAAATTTCTTCATACTATCTCAAAACAGGAGAAAAAACCAAAAGGTTTCGGAGAAATTTATTATTTAAATTGATAACATATTTTCCATGACATTAGTGATAAAATCATACCTATAGGCTAGATTATTTTAGTATATTATTAGCCTATAGTCTAGATTTATTTTTCGATATAAAGAGGAACAAAATATTCCCTCCACAGAATAGCTCCAGGTGAATTAATTGGATTCCCAGAAGTGAAATTTTATCACTACGAAGATTTTACATTAGCAAAATATGTCTTGATGTGATTCTATGCACGCAAAAGATATTTCTTTATATTCAACTGTGATTTATTAATATAATCTTTATTTAAAGTATATATTTATTTATATTTTCTGAAAATTATATAGTAAAAACTGCATAAAATAAGAGAAAAAAAAATGAGATATAATATTAAATGCAAGAAATGTTCTCTGAGAAACTTGGTTTATTTCTGTAGATTTTTCTTAGAAGATAGGGATAATAACTATAATAGACTAGTGTCGTGTGTGACTTTTCTGCAACAGAAATTTAAAACATTGAGTATATTATTTTTCGACGCCTCCATGTCCAGGATTGCCGAAACATTTTCGAAAAAAAAATTCGGCATTTATGAAAAAGTCTGGCCTGTAGCCTGATTTTATTAATTAGCACAAAGTACTCTTTCTTATCTTTTACAGAATTTGTTCACACTTGTAAATTTAGATAATGTTTTTCCTATTGATTAGAAAAATTTATACACCTTTCGTAAAACCGTTTTGCTCAATATAATGATGTTTGTTTTCTTCTTCTACGATGCGTTTTTTATTTTTTCTTCCTCTTTTTATTATTTTTGTATACATTTTTTTCATTTTTTCCCTCTGAAGGTATTTTGTACCTCTTACTTCTGTATAATTTTGATTGCTTGATTATTGAAATCTTAGCTTCATTTTTTGATGGAGTTCAGTATGATTTTTTTGTTATTATTTTTATTTTATTATTTTTTACTTTGTGTCATCTACTTCATTTCATTATTTTACATTATTTGTTTGTTTTCAATACTTCTGTTAGTTTTATTCTTTACTTTTATTTTAATTTTTTGTTTAAAGAAGTGTCTATCAAAGACTGAATTGTTTTGTACACTAACTTTTGTAAGCCTCGTGTTGTACATTTGTGGCACGCGAGGAGTATGTTATGTCCAATAATAAATAACATAAGGATATTCATATCAATTTTCATAATTTTCATCCATGTTTATACTATCATTTCTTTAAATAGCACATTTAACAGCTAATCTTTTTAATTAGGAGGTATGCTAATGTTTACCGACTAAATATATTCTGTAAATGAAAAGAAATTATATTGCGACATTTGAAATGTTTCTATCAGGTAAAAAAAGATTCGTTTGTTTAAGATTTCGAAATTGTATGTTTATTTATTATGGGACGAATTTTCAAATACAAATTTTCTGAATAGACTTGTTTAAAGAATGGTGTAACAATCCTTTTAAAAGAAGCAATCTTTTTACGATTTAAGCAAATATTTATGTATCAGATATTGTTGGCAAGTTTTTTATAATTATTTTCACTGAATAGGATGCGAATTTTGGCATAATTTAATAATGTTTAAAATATTCTGTTTGATAGTTTTCGCTTTTTTTATATTTGAACATACCATCTTCGGTGGAAAGAATGGATTTTGAAGTATTGCGCTTTATTTATCCCACAGAAATGTATTGAAGTATCGAAGATTTGTGCTGGAACTGATACCTGTTTAACAGTCTAAACATGCTAAACCGCATCGAGATTACATCACAGTATTTAGCAGGTATTTCTGAGATAGTTTGAATCTTGATACTGAGTTTCTTGACATTTTAAGAAAGCAACCTACAATAAATTGTACTGAGTTGGTTACCTAGTTGATACTAGTTACTAGTGTTTTAAGATGGCATATAAAAAGAAATGCTATTTATTCCATTAATATGAGGAAATAAGAACAGTTTTTGTTCCGCATTCACAATTCAGCTTTCAATCGCATACAGCTTATTTTTACGCGCATGTTTAGCTTTAATTTTCAACAGTTCGATTTGAATAATTATAAAAGTCTTAAACTTTCTTTTCTAAGTAAACTTCCTCTGATAACAAAAGATTTAAATTTTTCTGAAAATCATTTCAAGCATATATTTTGATAGATCATTTTAATTGATGATAATAAGAATATCTTTTCTTACCGAAATCAATAAAAATCTCCATCTTAAATCCATTTCTCAAATCATTTTCCACCTTTCTCCAGCTGGATCTTCATAGTAAGGAAATCTGTAACCAATATTACTCTTCGTCTGGAGAATATTATGATGCAAATTTTAGTTTGATAATTTCTTAAGATTTGAAGAAAGATCCTTGCTACACTGTATCTAGATTAAGCTAAATTTCAATTGACATGAGCTCAAATTTTGTTGGCGATGAGATTCAACACTCACATAAATGCATTCAATCGAAAAAAATTAAATTTAATATGTTGAACTGAGTTATTAAAATTTAATATTTTTAAGGAACGTAAACAATACGCTATGACAATTAGAATGTGATTTTATTTTCCTATAAAATACCTGTTGGTAATCAATGCATTAAACAAAAAAGAAGTCTGCCAAGTAAAATAGAGTAATGAAAACTTCTTATGAATATGATGTTAGCAAGCAATTTTTATAATAGAAGAATAATGTAAAAGTAATTTATTTGTTTTTCATGCCATCAATATGATACATTTCGCAAATAAAAATCACACGTTCTTTCTCTATATAAAACAGAAGTTTCAATACAATATATTATAACAGAAGCATTATAGAATTAATTTCATAACGTAATAAAATAATTCCAGATATATTCATATAGGCATATTCAATCTGGGATATCGCTGTTGCATGAAATATTCCCTTTCCAACTAGATGAGAATAAATCAAAATGTCTCAGAAACGACAGATAGAGATGTTGAAAACCCTTTCTTTTACAAAAAATGAAAAACAGAACAAAAAGCAATAATTCTAAGCATTCTCCCAGATGTAAGTAATATATTCAAAGAATTAAAAGCCGTTCTAGAAGAGAAGGAAACGCAACTTTAACCAGCGGCGCAGCTTTCACAGAGAGCACGAACCTTCACCTATTAAAGAATGCGTTCCGAAACAAATGAGATTCGAATGCCGTGATGAATGAGTGCGCGATGGGGCCGAAAAAGAAAAGGGTAGCTTTTGGGTGAAGATGAAATGACTCCTGAGCTTTCTAGCGTAGCGACACATTCCTCTGCTACTGTGCAAAGTTCACGAAAGATAGATGTGCAGGGATTCGATTGTTTTTTGAATTATCCGTACCCGTTGCTCTAGAAAAGTTGCCTTTCGATAAATTTCGGAAAAGGAACTCTTTTTTAGTAGAGGCGTGTAAAAGTCATTAAAACACTTCCCTCTTGTTCGTTTAGCCATTTTTTTATCATTTGGAATGAGTAATCTTGTTTCAGGGAACTGGGTGGTGAAACTTTTTAATAGCAAATAGAGGGGAATTCTTTTGAATGCGTTCTATCGAAAGAGGGAATAAAAAATGGCTGAATTATCTACCAGTCATTAGGTTCCGTATTCGTTTCGTTGAGTGCCAGTCGCTTTAGTTTCATGAGTGCTTTAAGAGGATTTTGCTATTTCAAAATAATATTAATTTTGCTATTTCAAAATAATATTAATTTGACACATTGTAGGGTTCTTTTTAAGGCATTTGATTGAATTACTTTTGAGAAATATAATAAAAACTTTTTTACTCAGTTCCTTTCTTCACGACAGCCTGGATGTAAAGTAACCCAAAAGGAACATTAAAAGATATATTGTAGTTTTTGAATAAAATTACTTTTAAATTTATTTTTATCTAAAAATGTCCAACAGCAATTTCACTTATACTTTAAAACACATTTTCTTTCGTTCAAATTCATTTTAATCCTATTAGGTAAAATAACTATGAGAACTGGTGAGAAATTTTATGTAAATAACTCCTAAAATATTGATATAAACTCTGATAATTACGATGATGAGAAAATAGATACTAGAAGGAAATTATTCTAAAAAGAGTAAAATGTTTTAAAAAATAATAGTTACTGCCATTGACTTCAAGAATTGCATATACTACATCGTTGAAATTACAGCAACAATTTCGACAAATAAAAGATAAATACTAATTCTATTTTTTCTTCTTAAGTTTGCTTTTTATTTCGGACTGAAAAGTTCTAACCAATTTTCTGATTTGAAAAAATTTGAGTTATCTAGTTGATGAACTAATCCTTGAAAGCTAAGAAAGAAACAAATACTTTTTTCCCATAAATGCAGTGATTTTTCTTTCTATATATTGCACTATGATAAAAATTACCCTCTCCTCCTCAAAAATGTCTAAATATTTTTCTAAAACATACTTTACCATATATTGATTACCTACATGAACTTTAGGACGTATTTCTGAAATATTGAAATTAATACGAGCATTTTGAAATATTTTGTCTTTAGTAATCGAGCATCTTCGAAATTAAAAATTTTGCTATAAGTCTGATGCATCTATAATAAATTAAAACATTGTGATTTAATATTCTAAATCCATTATCTGCTAAGATTGATTTTGAAAAATCTGGTATGCTCACATCGATGAAGGACTGTTCCGTTAAATACAAAGGCAAGCAATTGTTCATAATTATAAATCTGACAATGATTGATGATGGATTAGGAAGTTAAAATAGGATGTCTGCTTACTTACTCAAAGGCCCTGGAATGCATACAAAACCAATTTTACCCGGCAGGGAGTGCTAATGATGATGAAAGTATTGTGACAGATTTTAAATTAAAACTGAAGGAACAGATAATATTTTAAAATATTATAAGATTAAGTTTTCTTCAGACAATTTGTGACATTTTACTTTTTCTATGGATCAAAACCTGCTTAGAAATATTAAATCACTTTCACAAAATATCAATTTATGCATTATTTAATTGTATTTTTTAAGAAAAAAATATATCTCAGGATTGTAATTTTAATAAATATTAAATCTTTGTACAGTATGTTCTTGAATCAGTGATATGTTTATCTTCATTAACATTGTTCTCAGATGAATGAAACTTTGCCTCTTAGGGCAGAAATAAATGAGGATGGAAAAATTGAAACTCTATATTTTACTTTCTTTGGTATGAATTTTTAATGAGATTTAGCTTGCTAAATTAGCCTTTTTGCCTATATTTGCCTTAAAATAAACAATTTTTTAAAAAATCTTTACACATTTTTGCATTTCTTGATAGAGAATTTTTTTGTATAGGGAAACAAAAAACTATATATATATATGAATGGATCCATCAGTAGTTTCGAAATTTTTATTTTTATTGTTTTCTGATCAGTTTGTAAAATAGTTTAAAATTTCAGTGTATGATGTACATTGGTTTATGTTAAAAAATACAAACACATAAATTAAAATTTTAATTGAAAGCACCGAGCCAAAATATTTATTAAATAGTAACTTTCGCAGTTCAATGAATTTCAACTTCCCCTTTTTAATGAACACGACATCCGAATTTTCAAGAAATATACTTTAACTATATGTTAAAATTTCACTTTGAAGCTTTAAAAAAATATTGAGCTAAATACCGAAAACAAAAAGAAAAAATTTATCTGTTTTTTTCAACGTAACAAATGGCAGTAGGAAGTAAAATTTCCAGTTCATAACACTGAGTCGTGGAGATTATGTAGAGTCTTAATGCCATATAAGAAATAATTTCTTTCAGAATTCAAATATAAGGTTTTCGCAGCAAAATAATACCGGAAAAATTCATCATCACTTTGCTTCACAAAAAATTATTATAGTTATTCGCATCATGGCCATCATAATAGCATCTTGAAATTTATATGAAATTTATTTAGTATAAAATTTCTTATTTATTATTCGAGATATTTATTCATCATGAAAGCTAATATGTATTTATTGATGATAGTTATTTATCACAAAATAAGATTTATTGCTTAATTTTCTTTAAAGTGCAATCTACATAACAATAGAAAAAAACAGAAATCATAACGAAAGTAAAAATTCAGTTAAATTATTTTGCGTTTTCCAACAAGCAGGTGTATTCTTCTCTCAAAAAAATATACCTTCTAACAAATTTATTTGCCCGGATCAACAGTTTTAGTGCAAATATCAAACCTTGCAAGTGACGCATGCACTTTGTTGCCTTTTTCACTTATCCGGTTCAGAAACTCACGACATATCGCCATAAAGTAAGGCGTAGACGCATATGGTCCAAAATTTGATACAGATCTGTCATTATAGTAACAAAAACCTATACCAAATTTCATTGATATAGCTTTTCGCGTTTTAGAGTTATAATGCTAACATGCAGGCAGATGTATACGTAGACAAAACTTCTTTTAACAGAGTTCCTAAAAAAAGTAGAAATCCAACTATTTTGATACGAAGGCCGGATTATAAATTACATCTCTGTGCATTTTTCAGTTATCATGCTGTGAAAATGCTTTTCGAACTCATGGTTTCTGAAATGTTGTCATTATTAAAATCTCAAAGTCAATTTTTTGATGGTCACAATACTTTTTCTTGCATACTTCGTTTATGAAAAAAAATTATCCATAGTCTCTTAAGAGGAAATTTCTTATAACGCATATACAGGTTCATACTGAAATTTTTTTATTTGTTTGAGCTGTACGGTCGTTGGCAGAGTGAAAAAACAAAATTTACGATGAAATTTCCTAAAGGTTATTACATAACTGCTTGTAAAATTTATGTCAACAATACTTAGCAAAAAAAACCTAATGACAAAAATAGGCTCAGTAATTACTACTCACATGAAATCAAAACACGTTTGAGTTCAAATAGCAACATTGCAACTTAAATTGGAGTTCAACGTTTCGGTGATTTCGCTTTTATTGAACAGAAGGTGCAATGATTGAGGTCAAAAATTATCTGAGTGCCAATCACACAAATATAAAGAGTGAAAAATATTGTTTGGTCGTAATGAATCTACGACCGTAATCAAGGGTAGACGTACTCCTAATCAGCTTTGGAAAAAGGTACAGAATGTAGTCTTGAAGAAAACTTACTCAGATCAAGATTTCAAGCCTTCTGTTAACAACTAGAACGAAATATATATTATTTTGTCTCATATTTAAGTATAACTGAATTTTTAAAAAATCTGTCAGATAATACTTATAAGTCAGATGGCAACAAGGGCATTTTTAGAGGATTTTAAAATGTTATAATCGTTTATAGGTTTATTGTTTTGTGAAATTTCTCTATTAGTTAAAAACATCCATTACATAAAGCAATAAAGGTATTCAACAGAAAAATATTTGATTCGTAACTTCTATTTGTATATATTCACATTTGCTAAGCACACTTTCTTCATTTAAGATATTTGAAGCATGCGCATTTAAAAATAATTGATTTAATTGCAAGTAGAATATGGAATTTATATTTCCCTATCTAGAATGTAATACATTATTTCAAATATTGTATGTACTTGTTTAGCGAAGTTTTTCCTCTTAGTTTAGACTTCCATTTTAGTCTAGTTATGTTTAGGTTAACGTCCCGATCTGTAGTTACAATTTGAGGAGGGAGTTTGTAATTTTTATCTTTGGTCCGATGCCGAACCAGATGAGTCAACTGACAATAACATCTTCAAGTTTCATGCAATGCCTATTTCAAAACAGTGAATCGATTGTGGGGCCATATTTATAGCACCTATTTTAGTGTGCATCATTACAGGTAAGTGGCATCATTATAGGTAAGTGACATCATAACCAGATTGACTTAGAAACGGAATGCGTATCTGGTGCAGATTAAGTTCGTACTGAAGGGTTTATGCCATTTCATTAGTGTGGTGTGGAAATATGAAACACTCATTATGTCTCCGACGTTCCTATACTCTTCGCTTCATGAGTTCCAACATCAGTTTTTTCACGAAACTTCAAAACGAAACGTTTGTGCTACTTATATAAGTATCTAATATTTCTTGGGACTTATACTGAATTGATATGCACCTGCACAGGGTAAATAAGAACTTCTGAGAAATTTAAAAATGAATAATTCGCAAACGAATGAAGTCTCTTAACTGAATGTAACTAGAAATTTTATATAAATTGCCTTATATATCTAGCTTTGAAGTTATGAAAGAAAAATTACGCTACGTCACGAACATATGCAATAAAGACTAATTTACTAATGTAAGCATATTTAATATTTATTCCTGACAAAAGATATTTTCAACTTATTTATTGTTATAACAGTGTATGATATCAGATGAGTGGCAACAGTCAGATGTTGACCTACTTTGAATTTGATTTAAAATGAGAGACGAGACGAGTACGTCTACGGTTGAACGAAATTACGATGTACGCAGGTTACGAAGTGTAATAGTTGTGTTTTAGTGTCCTAATAAATGTTTGTTTAGTCTTAAAAAAAGTCTTACGAATGTCAATCAAAAAGTCAACAGAAATCAGAAGTGGGATGAATTAGAAACCTGTGACTGAAGATTTCATCGACAGTTAAGTAAGACGGAAGGAGTTTGAATTTCAAACTACGTTACGAAATTGTTTAATTCTCACCTGTATAATTACAATAGCGAATCATTATTTGCATGTTAAAATAAGTAAATAAAAGTGTAGTAAAGTGCGAAAACGTCTACTTTCGCTGGAGCAAGGAAGTGCAACTTGAAAATATTGGCTGATGAACTTGGAGGAAAGCTCGATGACAGCTATAAATTGAAAGATTTAAGATGATGATTTTGGCGAGCAAAGAGTACAATGAAGAATGCGCCAAGGAATGGTTGAATACGATAATCAATGAATGAAAAGATAGATAAGAAAATGAACTTAGAAAAGAAGAAATTCAGATTGCAGAATAGAAACGCCAAGAAGAAATTGAAATTGCAGAACGAAGTGGCCAAGAAGAAATTCAAGTGGAGTAACGTAGGAGAAGATAAGAACAAGAATACGAGGAACGGAAGCGAAAGGAAGAATACGAGGAACGGAGCGAAAGGAAGAATACGAGGAACAGAAGCGAAAGGAAGAATACGAGGGACGGAAGCGAAAGGAAGAATACGATGAACGGAAGCGAAAGAATGAAATGGAATTTGAGCTGCAAAAAATACGTCTTGGAGCAGAATTAAGGTTTTCAAATTCCGTTGCCAATCAATATGTAAACAGTACACAAATTAAGCCAAGTTAGAACTTCACCATTTGATGCAAAAATTTAATACCCACGAAAACGATATAAGTTTATATTTAATTTTATTTAAACTTCTGGCTAAACAACCTGAAATACTAGAAAACACCTGGGTAACTCATTTGCTTGGCTTATTGCCGTATGACGTTGTACAGTTTATGGCCAGAGAACCAGATGAGATTGCAAACGATTATAACGAAGTTAAAAAGATATTATTAAAACGGTAAAAGTTAACGCCAGAAAAATCTCGCCAAAAGTTTTTCTAAGCTGGAAAAACTTTGCCTATGAATTAAGAAGTTTTTAAATGAATGGGTGAATGGAGTTAAAGCAGATAGTTCTGAAAAGTTGAGCGACCTTATCATAACTGATCAGATGAAACGTAAAGTGTCTTAAAAAGTAAAAGATTATTTTATAGATGACTGGTCTAAGCTGAATTCGCCAGATGATTTAGTTGAAAAACTGGGAGACTATGATACCTTGAGGTCAACTTTCAGAAGTAAACAATCGCGTAAGGAAGGGCATTATGACAAGCAGAACTCCTTTAAAGGTGATTCGGCTATTACTATCAACGAAAGGAGAAAGATGTACAGTATTACACATAATGAGAGAGGTGAGCCAAAATGTTTCAACTGTTCTAATTTTGGGCACATTTAAAGGAACTGTTCGCTGCCGAAATCAGTTTTAACATGCAGTGAATGTAATGAAACAGGCCATAAAGCTATACACTGTGTCTCCAAGGAAACGAATCATTCAAGTGATGAAAGCTTATCTTTTAGACGAGTTGGCGAGAATTGAGAGGAGAATAAATTCATATTTAAAGAAAGCAAAACTTAATAATTGTGATAACGTGCAACCTTTAATTGATACAGGAAGTTCACGTTGTCTCTTGAAGATTTCAGTTGCTCAGAAACTTAAACTGAAACTTGAACCTGCTTTCAATAAAATATACGGTTTTGGAAATCAAAAGATGCCTGCATTAACGTCTATTGGAAGAATTAAAGCCGATATTGAGGTTGATAATGTAAAGGCCGAAAGCATAAGCATATACGTTGTTCCTGACAATGCGCAGTCAGTTGATCTTATCATCGGACGGGCATGGCTTGATCTTCCTCATATTGCTTATGCAAAAATAGGAAAAAGAGTTCACATTGGATACCGGGAAGATGAACTATTGAGAAACTTTCCGACTGATGAAAATGTAAATCCAGTCTGTCTTAAACAGCTCAGTTAGAGAGTGGAAGTTTGCAGATTAAAGTCTCTTCCCAGCAAAAGATGATGGGCAATTCGGCGAATGATCTTGAAACGGGAAAGAATGAACTGCGACTTCTACAAGGAGATATTAAGAACTTTAAGAAAGAGCGACACTCGTTGCTTCTTCAAATCCAAGAAAAGAATATGCATTTTGAGAACTTGAATAGCAACAACGATTCTTTAGTGAAAATGAATGCATATTACGACAAAGAGAAGTCAGGTAAATTATCGTTTCGTAAAGGAAAAATCGTGGCAATAAGAAGAAATCCAAAGGCGACAGGTGAATAAAAATAACGCAACCACGATACCGAGGACCCATGGTTCTCACAGAAATACTTCCTAGTGACACATACAGAATCTCACAACTAGAACCTAGAAATGACCGTCCTTAATCTACAAAAGCTCATGTCAGTCCGTTAAAAGCCTGGAAATGCTGGAATGAAGATGATGACGTCTCCAGTACGAATTCTGATCATGAACCTGAGATGCTAAGACTCAAACGAACTGTACGTACCACTGCGTTATGTAGCATTTATGACGGACAGATATCACTTTTTAATTTTATATTTCATTTTATTTTACCTTTCATGAATGCATTTTTCTTTTTTTGTGTGTTGATATTGTTATATTGTAAGCTAAAATTTGATTCAATTGAGGTCAATTGAAAAGTCGAATGTAAGCATATTTAATATTTTTGCCTGACAAAAGCATGAGTTCAATTTATTTATTGTTATAACAGTGTATGATATCAGATGAGTGGCAACAGTCATATGTTGACCTACTTTGAATTTGATTTAAAATGGAAGACGAGGCGAGTACGAGTGCGGTTGAACGATGTTACGTTGTACTTAGACACGAAGCGTAATAGTTGTGTTTTAGTGTTCTAATAAATGTTTGTTTAGTCTTAAAAGAAGTCTTATGAATGTCTATCAAAACGCCAACAGAAATCAGAAGTGGGATTCGAACCCACGCCCACAGAAGTGGACTGAGACCTGAACACAGGAGAATGGAGATACTCACAATTCCTCTAATATTCAATGTATTTACTTCAAATTTTAATTCAATGCTATTCTAATATATTGTCGAGTATTCTGTAAGTTTCGTGTAATTTAGTTTAAAACTCTGCATATTTTAAACAAAAAATATGGGGGGAAATTTGAATTTTTGAAGAAACATTAATATATCGTTTCGAATATACATTCTATTTTTATGAAAACGTATGTAAGCAATGCGAATAGGAAGCAAAACCTTTGATGAAAGTTTCAAATCGTTATAAGTTTTCTCTAAAATAGAATTATCCCAATTCCCTTTTCGTCCTTCTCAGTTTCTAGACGGTCCCCTAACTGTCTTCGTGACAAAATCTTCACTGTATAACGTAAGTTCCCACGATTGTACGTCCCACGGTTTTTCACAATTGATTGTGAACCATTGCATTTAAATTAACTCCGTTTCAAATTTTACAAATCTTGCAATACTTTTAATCAGTTGTGCATTTCTATAGACATTTATTTGTTTTTTGAGAGATAACGGCCATTTTTCAATGTTAATTCGTCACGAATTATGTAGAAAAAATATCACTCTTTGAGTAATAGTAGTAACACTTCTCTCTAACGATCAGTGATATTCTTTCTATGATTTTGTTTTATATTTTTCTGTTTATTGTCATATGTATAAAATATCCGATACGATAATATTTCATTACTCTATCATTTCAGTCATTTATTTATACTTTGCTTATCTCGATATATATCTATAACTATTGCGTGCTAAATCACAGAACTACTCATATATTTGATTTTCTTTGCATTTTTGAACTTCTTTTAGGATTTAAGTTTACGAGCTTTTCTGTTCCAGAAAATAAATACGGTTACTGTATAAAATTGCCAACATTATTCTGAAAGAAACCAACGAATACAATAGACATAAGAAACTCTGAGTTCTTTGTTGTAATAAAAATGAATGTAAGCTTGTTTACAACGTCTGGATAAAAATACATCTTTACCAACTTCAGAGACATTTTTTATTATTTTTTGCATATCTTCTGTTATTAAAGAAAGCCTTATACAAAATTTATTTTTAGGATTTTGTGGGACGCCAAAGCAACTTATATTTTCAAAAGTTCACACGTCTGATCCAAGAAAAGCTTTTGTGGTTCACGGATGTGTTTTCCTACTAGAAAATAGACTATTTTTATTATGTTCAAACGGCTTATCTTTCTTTTGTATTTTCATACAATAAATACTTAATGTCAACTCTAGTTTTTTATTTCGTATAAAATAAAACATATTGCACTGCGAAAGATATGTAAGAAGAATTGTGTAAAAAGGATTGCAATGTAAAATTCATGAGCATTTCTTGTCCCCCAATACACCAATTATTTTGAAAGCTACTATTAAAATAAACATGTGAAGACGACTTGAAACTTTCAGATTGCTGATTGATGAGTTATTTTTATTTTGATAAAAAATAATTTTGAAGTAACTGATACAATTTTGAAGACAGTGTTTTCAGTAATTAAGTGGTATGTTATTGTGATTGCAAATACCCAGATAAAAAAAATCTCCAAAAAATTTTTTAAAAATCTGCAGAAAATCTGAAGGTATTTGGAACATGTTTTCTTCAGATTTTCTGCAGAAAAAAATGTAGAATATCTGAAGAAAATTATTTTCCAAATACCTTCAGATTTTTCTTCTCAGTCAAAGCTTAATTATTAATTTCAATTAATTTAATTTGTAATTCAACTTATTTGTACGAATTTGATTCAGATTGTGGCAAAACTTCAAACTCATCCTAGCCGGCATTCGAACCCGCGTTCATAGAGTTGGCAGGCAGGAGCAGTAGCCACATAGCAACCCCGGACTACACGAGATAGGAGTAAAATAATCAATTTGAGGTTTAGCGTCACCATTGCCCTAGTGGCGCCATTTAGTTTTGTAAAAATCAACTATGGTCAGAATACGTGTTTCAAAGTCGTAGAAATCGTAGAAAGAGTAATAGATTAGATTAGTCATGTTTTTGTTCAATAATTTAGATTCTCTGTTTCAATAAATTTGTTTACACCTTTTATATTTGTGATAAGCCTTCTCTACATTCAAAGGACGCAAGCTCAACTTTTCCCTTCTTTTTGTAGGAAAAGAGCTAGTCAGAAAGACAGTTGGAAAACTAATTGGAAATTAATTAAATTATGGGGGAAAAGTTTAAAATGGTAAAACCTCAAATATTTATTTTAAAGATTAATTTAGAATTCATTTTTTCAGTGGTATATTTAAAAAATTTAGTGCCTGAAACAATTTTCGATTGGGAATTTTATTTTGTTGATGCATTCCTTTCCTTTTCTATTCAAGAATATGGTCGAGATATCACTAATTGAAAAAGGAACTGATGAAACTGCTGTCTGCTGTAAAATTAAACAATAATGATAATTGCATTCTAATTTCGTTTCATATCAATTGAAAAATAAAGTTGAAATAATAGAGAATATGATGCAGAATATGTATTTAGAGAAATGCAGATATTATGAAATTGCAGTTAAACTTAAACCTTCAAAAAATCAACAGATTATTGGTCAAGTTTAATGATGTTGTGAAAATCTGCTAAATAACCACAAATTGAATTGAACACTAAAAAAATCTGCAGAATATTTTTAAAAAATAGAAGACATTTTTTCTGCAGATTTTTAGCTGGGTTTTTATTATTGTTTTATGATTATTATACGAATTGCATCGATTATTGAATTGCAAAATTTATAAAATAGAAATGCACATTCATCATTTAATAGTTAAATATTTCAACAACTTATCAATGAGATTTACTTCATATGTATATTTCCAATAATCCATAGCCCTCGTGTTGTTTCTAAACGGGACATTGGTATATAATTAAACTAAACTAATTAAACTGGGTCAGTAATCCGTTTGAAGGCAATAACACGATAAATGTTATGATCCAAAGAAAAAAAGTATAGCCAGTATTAATTTCATTTAATTCGCACAATTACGTTCCTTAATTAATTATGGTGAGAATAAATGGAATGAATGCATTATATCCTGAAAAACAATTGGAAATTAGGAAATCGCTTCGCTGCAACGGAATGATAAATTCCCCGTTTCATCACAGATTATTTCAGTTACAAATACAAAAATTTCCCTCATAGATAGCATAAATAATTTCAAATATGCCCGAAATAAAACATCCATATTTAAATAGTTGGTAAGGTGTAAACTTAAATAATTAAAACATTTTATTTACTGTAGATTATATACCTGGCATTTAATCAGAAAATATTGAAAATAGATGTAAAGATTAATTTGATGTAATTGCTCAGAGATAAAATAAAAAATTGATTCTTTATAAATAGCATGTTCCTCTTTTACTTAAATCATTCTTCTTATATAAATCCTTTCCTTCATTTCGGCTATTTACTAAAATTTCTATCAATATCGGAAGTGTCTGTTTGAAGCCTCTGTTTGAAAATGAACGCGTATCTAAATGCTATAGAATTTGGGAACGTTATGTAAAAATTCAGCAAAATAATTTTGTGTCAGATTTTTATTTCACTTTTCAAGGAAGGGAAAAAATTAAAATTGAAGGGAAAAACAGTCAATATTAACAGTGTTTCCAGAAAAGAAATGATAATAGTTATTGTTTATTGAAAACATATTATTGTGGATGATTTCTTGCACTCGGATAGAGTGCATAGTAAAACTCTATCAAGCCTTTGAAAATATTATTAAAACAAATAAAAAATCGTATGTATAATTCAAGATAACGAAAGTAATAGCACTTCTTCTCTATTCTTCACATAAGGGAAAAAAATAAATTTTTGCATATCAAGTACATTCCTAAATGACAGATTTGATAATTTTTTTCCAGTATGAGAATAAGCCAACCCCTATTTTAAATTCATAAATGTATTAAATAGCTAGAGAGATTAATTACGAAATATAAGATACAGAATATACGGTTAGAGTCTATTAATGAATCAATTATATCTAGAATTTGAGCTACAGAAATGCTTACCAGAGCTCGCAGATTTAACAAAATAGCCAAAATTTCTATACTCACTTCTTTAAACTGTTGAACTATAACCCTGCACCGCCATGGTGTCGCATTCTCCTTCAAAAAATATTATCGTCCTGCCTTTATATAAATATTATGCAAGTTTTAGTGACATGTTGAGCGACAGATCTTAGATGAGACATGGTCGAAATAAAAACCCTGCCCTGTAGTGTACTACAGGACAGGGTTTGTATTTCGACCATGAAACGTGACTTTATGCTAAGTTTTGTGAATTGCTACTGGTAAATCATACCTGCGTGCTAAAAATAAACCTTTACAGAGAATTATTTTCAATTTAGTGATTTTTGTTTCACAAAATTCGTTATCAACATTGTGGAACTAAATTACAATGCAACGGAAAATGCCAAACATTGTGATGAAAATTTCATGGATTTCTAAACGTTTGAAGAAATAGATTTAAGTTTATTTATATATAGCTAGGGAGAAAAATACAGAAAGCAAGATATTTGTTTGTATTTAATCACTTCCAAAAGTTATAGAATCCTAAAAGCAAATTAAATAATGCAATTAAAAGTTTATTGTTAAGTTATTTTTTTTGCTCTCGTCACGAAAAAAATGAAAATACTTATTTTTTAAATATAAAGAAATTACGGTTCGAAACCTATTCCATCGAAAGTCTTAGTTTAAATATTTGATGGGAATGGTAAGACAGAAATTTTTTTCCGGACATACTGTCGTGCAGATTCGAATAAGTCCAAAGGAATCTTAAAATGTATGAATTGCACTTAATTTATTGTATCAAGTAATAATATATTTATACAAGTATGAATAAATTAATATGTTAAAAATTCTACGCAGAAGGTGAACGTCGAAACGGGGTTTTGAATTTTTTTTGCTTAGCATGTTTCAGTTTTGTATCTATATCAAGTTCAATATACTCCTTGATAAAAATGTATTGCAATCATCATTACATTGACATTTTGGGACCGTCTTACTTTCATATAAAAATAAAATTTTGCGGATTCCTTCTCGTAATATCGTTTGTGGCAGAAAACATTACTGTATTATGTAAGGTATTCACCCAAGGACTTCACCACAGATGGACGTTGATATTTTGTATGGCGTGCAGCTCGAGCAATTACATTTATTCCATGAATTTTTTTGAACACTAGTTGAGTTTTAAATTTCATTTATATTGATTTTTTGGTCTTTTTAAATGGAAGCAGATAAATTAATGAGTGAGTAGTTGGATGAGTTTACGATTCAATACAGATCCAAGTGTGATATTAAATTGCAGCTTTCTGGTATGGAGTCAAATGTAACTTTAGCTCCCTTGTCTTATTAAAGTTCCCGAACTCCAGATTTAAATACATTCATATCAATGGAACTGGACATTTACTACCAGCGGAAGATCATAAAATTTTCCTAACATGCATTGATTTAGATAGAGGTTGGCAAGAGGACTATCATAACATCAGTTCATGCCCCTGCGACTAAAACCTTTTGATCATTCAAACAGTTTTGGGGATCCAGCTGAATTAGTCACCCAAATACTATAAGCTGGTTGTATTTCACAATTTAGAGTTCTAGAAGTAATCATATCTGGGCAGAATAAAACAAACTACATTCTTCCTTACACATTACTTAAAGTTTCTTGTGTTCCTAAGAACAAGATGACAACAATTTCTGTACTCCGGAAGGAATCCACACTAGTCCTTACTAGGTGTAAAATAAGGGTGCAATTGCTAGAGCCTCATAATATCACCTAATTCTATCCTTTGGACTGTAGTGGTTGCCCTGTGGCAGTAACCATTAATGTATTTTCTAAGTAAATAGACTTCGTCGCCGAAGTAAGATGTCATATTGTCTCGCGTGTTGCAAGAGGAAATGAATGTTCATGAATTTTAGTTTACAGGGAAATTTAATAAACTTGTTTAAGCTGGATTTTAAATTTAATGTTTATTAAAATAGTGAGTTTTTTAAATGGGTTCAGATGAATTAATTAGATGGAAACAACTTACTTAGAGTTGAAGGAATAAAATTCATTAATGTATAGGAAAGGTTTTCAGTGTGAACAGTTTTGAGAATAATTTCGAAAGCAATTTAGAAGTAAAATATTTTTTCCTTTTAAATTTTTAATCAGAAACATGGTTTTTAATACTTAATCAGAATTATTACTCCATGAAAGACTTTCTATTTTATAGGATATCATTGAATTTAAATTTAAAGTGGTAATAATTCTTGAATTACAACCGCCAATATTATATTAGAATAAAAAATTAAATCTGATTACTGATATAGTATCTAATCTAGAGATTCTGCAAATGAAGCATATTTAAATACAATCTGCGTTGATGCCAAAAATTTTAAAACTTTGAGAACCAATTACTGTTGTAGCATTATTAAGTGATTTCGAGAGAGTTATTACACACCTGTGCCTTGTAGGCAAATCTTGTAACTATCTAGATTTTAAGTAAGGAACGACAGATGTCGAGCGTTAATCAATATGCAAGATTTCTCTTTCATTCATCTAGGCAGTTTCCTTTACTATCCTAAGGCTATAATTTCCTAGTAATGTCTTGAGGATTGATTCAATCATGAAAGGTCAGATAGCTTGTTTGAAAACTTGGGTACACTTACTTCTCAATTAAAAATTGAACGACTACCACAGCAAGAATCAAATGGATTGACTAACAATAGTCGAAAACTTTCTGCTTTAAATAAACGTATAGAAATTTCAATTTATTCTATATTATTTGGAGAAATATTTTAATTTCTTGTTGCATCAGGAAGGTTTAATTAGCACCACTTTAAACACTTAAAATTTATATCTTTTTATAAGAACATTTCGTAATAAAAGGGTTTACAACAGATAACAATATTTAATTTTGAATGAATTATGTTAATGATATATAAACTAGATACCAATTTCAGCGTAAAAATAAGAACAAATCTTTCATGAGAAGTTTTTCAACGATTTAGTTGTATGTTTAGTTGTATCGACTTCTTAAATTTATTCAAAATGCTTGGTGATGCAAAAGTCATTCTTTGTAAAAATACTTTGAAAGGGTTATGAACTTTTTTATGTCTATTATCGTGATATTCATCATAAATTAGACAAGCTATGAGTTTACGATCAGATTTATTTTAAAACTTTTATAAAAGAATATTAAGCTTTCAAAAGTGTTAAAGCAAGATTTTAGGAAATGAAAATTTATATAATTTCCTAAATGAATTTCAGAATAATTGTTTATATTGTTCAAAGATTTTAAGAAAAATAAATTTGTATGAACAAACCTGACCAATATTTATGCAGAAATTGCTATAACTTTAAATTAAGCCTGGTGGAAATTACTCATGCAACTTCTTTCGCCTACATATATTGTGATAATCTTTCGAAATTCTCCATTTTAGAACATAATACTATTTTATGCTTACGGTTCTATATAATCTAATAATATGGCTGATGTTCTTAGATTTTGACTCAATTAAGGCTTTACGCATACCAATAGTTCATTTTCATCAGAATGATAAAAACATTCAACGTTATAAAGAATTTCAAATAAACGTAGTGAACTATTTTTCATTTTACTCTTCGCATTTCTTCCTTAAATCACATTTATTAACTTTCAAGCACATAATATTATTTGAATCATGCCACATAAGTTGTACAAATCAATAAGTTCATTTTAATGTACAATTTACTAAAATATATTACATATTTTACATGCACCTTTATATAACTACAGTATCATCCAAAAATTGAAATCAAGAATTGTGGAAAAAAATTTAATTTATGGTAAAGCAGCCGCGCGTCATCATATGAGATTTATTTCAGTTTCCCCAGTAGCGAATTTTGGGAGCAATAGATTTTATCTCAAATATTATGGCAGACAATAAAAAATGGCAATTACAAGGTTATAGACAATTTCCATTTTAGTATAAAATGACAGTCTACACACAACAATAACTTCATTTGGATCCTTGAAATACATATCTCACGTCACTCCACCACCGTCATTACTGCATTACGAAAAGAGAAAATAAATTTGATATTTAAATATGGATGCAAACGATTTAACAAAACTAATAATTTAATAAGAAATTTATATAACGATAAGAAATTTATATAACAATAAGATATTAAGTAGGAGAAAATCATAAAGTAATGTTCTTGAATTATTCCCATGCAATTACAGTAGTTTATTCTGAAAGAGCCAAAGGTTGGTAACAAGTAATAAAATATTGGAATTTTTAGAAGATAATTATATATTAAATCATTGATATTTTATACTTTGAAGGTTGTTTTTAGAAACTGGTTTAGTTTGGAGACTGCTAAATCAATCTCAGACGAGTTAAATGAATCTCAAAGGATAGCACATGGCCAATTTAATATAGGTAGATATTGTTTCCATAATTCTGATTGTTCATATTTTCGCTGTATTAAGATAAAAGTATACGAATATAATTGTTCACATCTACTTATGAGTTTTTAAGTCATATAAATGTTCACATACACTATATTTTTATTGAACTGTGTATCCATTTCAATTCTTTTGTACTATATAGAACAAATTTCTAAGGAATTGAAAATTATCATCTCTATATTTTTGAATTGAGAAATAAAATATGGAAGTCATAGAAATAGTAAAGTCTGTAAAATTTTGAATCAGATTTGAAAATTTGCTTCTTTTTCAGTTATATGTATATATGTAATTTCAAAGTGATCTCTATTAAATCTTCCTTGTCATTTCTTTATTAAATCTTTCTTGTCATTTCTTTATTAAATCTTTCTTGTCATTTCTTTATCAAACATGAAATAGTTTTGCATCTATCTTAATACAGAATGTATTACTTCACATTAATTGGGAATGAATTTGTACATTACCAATTAATGTGAAGTAAAAAAATAAGTAATATAATAAAGTTCAGAAATAAAATAATAGAAGGCAAAACTTTAGTTGTAAGTAGATATTAGTTACAATACTTTAATTTATTTATAAAGTTTCTCTTTGTAGTGCTCCGTATATTAAACAATGTTTTGACCTGGCAGTATTATTGCAATATAATCACACTTCTGTCAGTATAAAAAAAACTTCAGAAGACATGAACTACGCTTTAAGTCCTTAGAAATTTTCGAAGGTTCCTGAACTGTACTTCATTTCGAAAAATCAAACATTTTAAAGTTTCATCTTGCACAAAGATATAATTATAAAATTCAGTTTTCATATTATTTTTAACAGTACTGAAATGGAAATCTGTAAAAGAACTGTTGAAAATAATGTTTGTAAAACATGCACGTTTATTTATAAAAACTTTTTGACGTTACATAATGCTCGAATTTATCTCTGACATAAAACAAAAGAGCGTAAATAATTCTTACCTTGGTGACAACTGTATCTCTGTCCCAGTTACTGGTTGTATTATATATCCATCCGCTGTGACAAGTCACGTTCGTCCAATTTGTGTTAGGTTCTTTCAGAATAATAGTATTATGTTGTGTGTGGATACTATAATCCAGTTTGTACATGAAGCACCGGCTATAACCAGTTCCAGTAGTTTTATCTGGTGGAATGGTCAGATGACGAATGAGATGGTCGCTTATGTTCGCGGCAGCCAGTTCGGAGATTTGGCACCAATGGTCAGGAGTCCAAGTCATGAACAGTTGGCTAAATGCATGGCATCCGAAGGTTAAATGTGCCGGAAGGAATACAAACCAAAGCATCAAGTTTTGATATTTTCCATTTTCCCCAACTTCGTGTAAGATTTCGTCCAAATCCATTCTACACCGTATTCTTTGGAAACGTTTAATATTGTATTTTTTGGAATTGGAACACTATTGGCGGTTAAATATTATTGACATTTTGCATTCTCCTTGAATTTCTTGAAATTGAAACACAACAAGATATTTTCGGATCGACACTAAAGTAGTCTTATAATAATTTATCATTATAGAATATCAATAGTTCCAACTGAAGCCCAATGCCAATATTTGGATAACTTTGTTAATAAATCACAAATTTCCGATATTTTCCACGAATAATAAAAATATTTTATCTACACGATAGAATATTAATACCCTATTCTATCCAAGTCCTATTACTTTTCCGTATTCTCAATTCTAACAATAAAAATGTTTAATAAATTCCTGTTTACAATATTTAAGACTGATATAAAAATGACGATTTTAAATGCTAAACAACCACAGCGTTATAAATCGGAACTCCCCTATGCTACAAAATACAAAACATGTGAAAACTCCGCCGTTCTTGAGATGGATTAGCAGTGAACTACTTGGGACAGCGGCTTTAATGCCACTGAAAACAGAATTCAGTGTCCAGTGCTTTGAAAGATTCCGCAGATTACAGCGCCGCTCTTCGGAAAGCGATAAAAGTTGTCCCCGCCCTTCATACACGGTTCAAATACGATATTTCGATTCTTCTTCTGTTCTTTATAATCCAAAATTTATAAATAATTTATACGCTATGGAAATCAAACTATTGAAGATATGTTCTTCAATTTTTATTCACAAATGCTATAAAACCTGGGGAAGATTTTAATGAAGGTTTCGTGACAATTCATTAATTAGGTATTTTTCATTAATTAAAAACCATGTTTTCACGTAAGGAATAAAGTATATTATCTTTAGCGGTGCCTTTCCTATTGAATGAAAATATCTGAGGTATTTGAAATGTTTTTATTTATTTGTCTCCGAATTGCCATTCGCGGGGCTTTACTAAATTTTGTATCATTATTTAAAAATTATTAATGACATGCGGAGAAAATTACATTTCGGCGGTTTTTAAAAATGTTTAGTGCCATTGATATCTTTCTTTTCATTAAAAATTAGAATTGTAGATGATAAGAGGGGATTTTTTTATTATGGCCTTTTATATAAAAGTATTCTTTATATTTAATATATATATTCAATAGGGATGTAAGGAATATTCGGCAACTATTCGTTATTCCGCCTTTTTGCCAAATATTCGATCTAGCCCAATAATTTCCGGATTTTTAAAAAAAAAATATTCTATTGTATATATTTAACAAAAAATATTGTACAGAATTACATTTCTGTAAATTTGTTATCAAAAAAGTCCCCTGACATTTACTCAATTTTAAGTAAATTTGGTGTATTTAATAATGTTGCATATCATTTATCACTATAAGGTTGAAATTATGATGAAGAACGATAAAGTATTTTAAGGAAAAAGTGTGATACGTTTCTTATAAGAATCAGAAAATAAAAGATTGGGTGACTGGAATAAAGATAATATTCCACACCAATCACTCATCCAAATGTTCAATATGTATTGTAGTTGCTGGAGCTGAAAGATATTTTCTTGCTTAATTTGCAAATCTTGGACATTTGCATGGCTTTTTTCTATCAATTAAGTGGACACTCCATCCCAGCTATTAGAAGTTCTTTATAAAAGATAGCAATTTTCTTCTAATAATTTTAATTTTCTTCTGTGTTTGTCATTGTCACGTTCTGCAATGATGACTCTTTCATATCAGTGGAGCAATCCCAAAATTAATATGTTTTCTCATTTGGTATTATCGGAATTAAAACAGTTTAAAATCATTTTTTAGATGAACAAATAATAAATAATCAGTTTTAATAATCTTTATTTTTTATTTAAAATTTGAGAAATGTTTTATTTACAATCAAAAGTGAAATGAGTTTAAAAAGTTGATCTTCGGCCAAATCACTATTCGTTACATCCTTAATATATATGCATTTTAATATCCATTTATGGTATTCCAATGATTGTTAAAATTAAAAATAATTTTACTTTATAGCATATGACGCTTAATCTAATTATCCGGAAACAGCAGATTCCATATATGATAAGTATAAATGTTATTATGTTACAAACATTTTTTATGTTAGAAGTATTTAAATCTTGTTCGCAAATACTGAAACAAAGAGGATTTCATTTTTCTAAAATTAAATGAATTTTCGAAATAAATTAGAAAGGTAAAAATTATGCATCGAAAATCATGCAGTTTTTAATTTAATTTTTGTTAAATTGATGTAACATGATCGTGCCACAAACTTTATTTTTAGAAGCACAGTTAGAATTGAATTATATAAAAATATATTTAAAAGAAAAAAGTATTAGTTCATTCGAACAATGTTATTATAAATCACTTTATATTGTCGCCTTTCAAAGACGCAAATATCCTAACAAATTTAACAATCTTATAAACTTCAAATTTGAATTCTAATTTTAATGCCGGAGTCTTCCCGTTAGGTGTTGTAAATGAATCCTATAATAAACATAAGAAAACTAATCAATTTTATTACTTTTTGCTGTTCAAGAATTAGAAGCTAACAAAGGTTTATCAATAGCCCAAATCCTATCAATATCTAAAATTTGAGAATTTATGTTTAATCAATTATGTGAAAAGAGAATTAATAATTACCTTTTACGTTCAAAGCAATATACTGCAATAAATTCATTCTTTTTAAAAGAGATTTTAAAGTAGTTTAAAAACAATCACATTAAAAGATCTTTATAATTATATTACTTTTAATATCGTATGCAGTTTTTAAAATCAATATATATATATATCCTAAAAATTCATAAAATTTATAATGGTAAACTCATTTTATAGGATAAGGGCGTTACAAAGGAAACTGTGAAGTATATTTCCTACTAACCCTATATATATAATTTTAATTTTTCCTTAGTATCTTAATACACAGTCCAGTCACATTAATGTGACCACCTGTCAAAAGCCAGAATAACCACCTTTGGCAGAGCGGACCGTTGCGAGACGTGCAGGAAGAGAATCAATTAGGTTTCTGAAGGTGTTCACTGGGATGTTGAGACATGCCGACTCCAGTGCCGTAGCCAGCTGCGCTAGATTACGCGTCGAGGATCCATGGCGCGAACAACCCGATCGAGGTGGTCCCACAGATTCTCGATTGGGTTTAAATCCGGTGAGTTTGCTGGCCAGGGGAGTACGGTAAACTCATCCTGGTGCTCTTCGAACCACGCACATACACTGCTTCGCATTCACTTTGTCGCTGATGAACAGCAGTCAGCATAGGTGCATTAAACAGGCGTCTGCTGCGGAGGCCCATGCGCAGCCACGTTCGCTGAACCGTTGTTGAGGATACACTCTTGTTAGCCCCTTGGTTCATCTGGGCGGTCAGTTGCTCAACAGTTGCACGTCTATTCGCCCGAACGCATCTCCGTAGCCTTCGTTCGCCTCTGTCATCTATAGCCCGTGGTGCACCACATGTGCCACGTCGCTGATGTTGGATAGTGCCATATTGCCATGCACGGTATACTTTCACCACGGCGGCACGCGAACAGCTCACAAAATTAGCCGTTTCCGAAATGCTTCCACCCTTGGCCCGAAAGCCAATAATCATGCCCTTTTGGACGTCGGATAAATCGCTACGTTTCTGCATTACGCCAACGATTGAAATGCTTTTCGATGCCCTAGGGCATCCTTTATATACACTCCACTGCAGTGTGCTGCCACCTGCCTACTGTGATTGGTAATTTCACGTTGACGTCGAAAGTAGGTGGTGGTCACATTAATGTGACTGGACTGTGTATATTGTAAATATAATGAGTGTTTTGAGTAAATTTCTCATTGAAGTATTTGAATGTATATATACACTATATGCCCAAAAGTATCCGGACACTTGCAGAATTTCACATTTTTTAGAATTTCTCCGGAATGGTTCAACTGACTGCCTTTAAACTTCGGATATGTAAAGAATAGACAATAACTCACATTTTACATTGAGGATTCGGTCCTGAGGGCAATTAAGGACCGTCTACAAACTGATGAAGACAAAACCGTTTTTGGCCCACCTCGCTTCACAGAATACTGATAACAAGAAGAAACTTTCAGAAATAGTAATGTTTAATGTGCATAATATTTACAGGAATTTTCGTAAATTCAGCACAAATATTTGCGAAGATATAAAGGTTTTCTTAAAACATCTCAAATTTTCGCACCTGTTTTTTGTTTATAACATGCTATTATATTATACTAAACTTACAGAAAAGATGACAATATGTTAGAGAAGCATTTTATAAAAATTTGGAAAAGATTATATGAATATTACAGGAATTATGAGCATTTTCAGTAAATAATGTTTTACTGCGCATACGCGAAACGTAGTGTAATTTTTCTTTCACAACTTTGAAGCCAGATATATAGGGCAACTTATATAAAAATATTCAGTTCAATATCATTAGTATTCAGAAAGATATCGACATTACAACGAGCAGAATTTTAGCTCCTGTCGAAGAGAAGCTAAAAGATGAGGGGTTGTACACAAATTGATATTTTTAAACTTATATCTTTAAATATTTATATTGAATTGTATAGTGGTTAGACTTTGCTGAATAACCATGAACACATCTAATATTCGTAACGAATAAAAAAAATATATATGTTGAATTATTAAAATAATTTAAGAAAATAAATTAATTAGATAAAAATCGTTTCACCATAAAATAAATATATTTAAAAGTATCGTTTGGCCGTAAAACTGTAATATGTAACTTGTTAATAATCATGTAAATAATATAATGAAAGTAATAAAATTTTTGTTATTTATAGTGCCTAATTAGCTGGAATTTAAGTTATGCACGTAAATTAATAAGTCTTCATGGTATTCAGCAAATTCTAACCACTATACAATTCAATATAAATATTTAAAGATATAAGTTACTTCTCTAACATATTGCCACCTTTTCTGTAAATTTCGTATAATATAATAGAAAACTCTGCATGTTATAAGCAAAACACAGGTGCGAAAATTTGAGATTTTTTAAGAAAACCTTTATATCCTCCCAAATATTTGTGCTGAATTTACGAAAATTCCTGTAAATATTATGCACATTAAACATTACCATTTCTGAAAGTTTCATCTTGTTATCAGCATTCTGTGAAGCGAAGTGGGCCAAAAACGGTTTTGTCTTCATCAGTTTGTAGACGGTCCCCTAATTGCTCTCAGGACCTAATCTTCAATGTAAAATGGGAGTTATTGTCCATTATTTACATGTCAGAAGTTTAAAGGCAGTCAGTTAAACCAATCCGGAGAAATTCTAAAAAATGTGAAAATCTGCAAGTGTCCGGATACTTTTGGGCATATAGTGTATATATATAACTTTATTTATTATACAATAATGAGAAAACATATTCAAAACATTTCACTTGTAAATTTACTCGTGAAATTTTCCTGTTCTAGAATAAATTCCATATAAGTAATTGAACTCAGGAAAAGTAATACCCTAAAATTTACACAAAACCATAAAAAGGGTTGAATACATTTTAATTCAATGCATTTGAAATAAAAACGCCTTTAGCTTGTATCAACTTTCGAATTTAAAATTCAAATACAAAATAAAGTATATGTACTTTATTAGTACAACCAATACTAATAATATACTAATAATAATAATTTACTAATGTAAGGGCACTAAATAATCTTATTAACTTTGCGCAGCACTTAAACATGAGTTGAGACATAAAAATTTACTTCATTACGGCATTGAATAATAAAAAGGGATCTTCGACTGCTTTGCAAAAAATTGTTAAGAGATATCCCCTATTGATGAATTTTAAGTTTAACATATAAAGTATACACACCGTTGCCTTATTATCTACCTTATACTTCTTAACTGCTTTTCCAGAATTCAACAAACGTAGAAAAGATATAAATTTCAAGAAAATATTTCAAGTTCTATTGTACAATTTTTGTTACTTTTACATGCTAAATCATCAAGATACTTTATTACTTCTAAAGTCTACATCAAGTTATGAAAAAATAACATGAAAATTTTTTTTTATATATAATAAATGCTCCAGTTACTGATTAAACTGCAGTGAAAAACGATTTCAAATGTTTTTCTAAATACATCTTCAGAATGTTGAATCATAAACAAGTACAACGATGTTAAAAATGGAGGGAGTGTATTTATTTGATAACGACGAATAGAATGAAAGATTGATAAGGACATTGTGGGAGGATACATCAGGCAACCCTTTACATTGAAGAGGGGCATAAATCAAAATAAAAATCAAAAGAAAGTGGGTTTAAAAGGTTTTGTCTAAATATAGAACTGTGATCCATCATCACATGGAAATGTTTTGAGTTCAAGTCAAATTTTAAAGATTATTCCGAGAATCGGTATTGATTTTGTATTTCTGGAGAAGGAAAATAAGTAAAAAAAACAGACATTCCATTCTACGAATAACAAGAAAATTCGTTCCTAAATTTTCCTTGTTCCTCGACCACAGCTTTTTTTGAAATATAATACAAAATTTTTAATAAACATTTATTTCCTTTTATTCTCCCATTGTAATAGTATGAAAGTTATATCGTCTTTAAAATAATGAAAAAAGTGAAGTCCCAATAATTATTCAGATTAAAAAGTTTATCGAAGGTTTAAAGGGGAAATTAATGTGTCTTTCACTAAATATTTCTGTAAAACCTAAAAATTTCTAATAATATAGAATAACAACTTCAATGCTTTTGTATTATCTTCCAAAATACACTAAAATTATTATATCTCGCAATCTAACTGATGTTAATAAAAAACTAAAAATTCGCAGTTACTCAATTATGTCATGATTTGCTGTGATAAACAATTACTTTTTTGATATCTTTATTATTTTAATTAAACTCAAAAGCCATAGCCAGTGACAAGAAATCGTGACTAATTTATTTTATTTTCTGACAAAAAAATTACTTTTTAAGTACTACTGTGTTTATAAAACAGAATATTAATATAAAGGAAATATATAAACGGATTTTAATTTTATAAGGACACTTTATGTATATTTCTTCTTTTCTATATTGATCATGTTTTATATTTATATGTTTGTTTCCACAGCATTTTATGATTTTCCTAAAAGAAAACGTGAATACAGTTCTAAACAGAAATATGATACCATTTTTGATGACTTATCACGGCAAGAGTTTTATCTCAAAATATTCTGATTGTCAATGAAAGAAATATCTGTATTTAAGAGGATTCAGTGTAGAATTAAGGGCACGTGAGTTATTATTGTTTAACCATCTAACTTAAAAATGTTGTCTGATATGTATCTACAGGGATAACACTTTTCTAATTAATAACTACAATATCTTATTTGAAATTAAAAATTGAGTAGCTTACTTGAAAAAAAATTATAAACGGAAAAAAGCAATAAAAGAGGTTTTTATAAGAAGGAAAAAAAGCAATAAAGGAAATTTATATAAAACGCAAAAGGCAATAAATGATTTTTTTAAGAAAACGAAGCAAGGAAAACAATAAAAGAAATTTTTACAAGAAGAACAACCGATAAAAGAAATTTTTACAGGCTAGTTTGATTATTTATTGACACAAATCATAGTTCGCAACAACTGTTTACTTGTTGCAAATTAAAAGATTAAAATTTTTGTGATTTTGAATTCCTTTGCTTGAATATTTTATTTTTTCACTGTGTATACTAAAGTACTTGAGGGTAGCTAAGGCAGCCACTTGCCCGTTTTAACGTTACTGTTTGCCTTAAGAGTATTTGCCTCCCCTGTATTAAAAAGAAAACTACAAAAAAAGCGCAGGGCCCTGAGTTGGATTATTTTGATACCTTTTTATATGGAAAAAGAAATCTGCTTTTGCTTGCCTTCCTATATGTCCGTTGTTCTTTTGATCTGGTAAGTTCACCTCACCTTCTCTATAGCATTGAAAAAATGTAATGTATTATGGAATTTGTAAAAAGTTCCAATATTCTTTAATAGTATGTGATGAATTTTCTCAAAACATTTCAGGTTTGTACACGAATCACAGGAGATTTCGCAACCCAATTTAAAGTCAAATAAGGCCACTAGTGGTCGTAATTTACGAATGCTGTTATTCTTTCAAATATCAGTAACTTTTTTTGTTTTATACCTTATTCTACTCAATCTCATTATTTTTCTGAATTTTCAGGTCAGTTTGCCAAAGAAAAGACATACGATTACAATGGGTGAGAGTCAGGTACATTTGAATTTGGCTATAGCTGTAGTTAGAGAGTATAAGCTTCATCCTTTTTCTGTCAGTCAAAAATATGATACCCAAAGTGTAAATTATGCATCTATATATCTGAAAAATAAACCTGTCAGTTTTGAACTGGACAAGAAATGTATCTTAACCTTGTCATAACAAGCGAGGCGGTCCGGGGCGGCTTAGAAATTTCCCCTTAACAGCGGCGAAGGTCGGTCTGAGGCGTTTCGCTTCTTTTGAGGGGAGGTAAGGTTCTGAAATCGTTTAGGTGATTAGGGGTTGGAGGTCCAATTACCTTTGCCCATCACAGCCCATTTTCACGCGCTTTAAAGGAAGGTTATAGCACAGGTGGGGTTGTAGGGTAAATGACCACCAGGGTTGGAAGAGACCAATTCATGTCGCATACTCCCAAGAAGTTCCGGTTTTAAAGGTCATAGAGGAAAAAAGTCACTCGGGATTAAAGAGTTAAACGCACAAAAGGAATTTGATTGAAGGGAAAGATTTTTTCGATTGTTGATGTTGGATGTCCTATGAGATAAACCAAGATCAATGTAAGCGTTTTCAGATATTGTAGAAAAAATTCGCCAACAACGCTTTTGGAAGATATTGGGTGAAGGTGTTCTTGGCTTGAAACTTGGGAGTAGATTGAAGAATGAGCCAGAGGTTGCTTCCTGGGCAGGCAATCAAGCTAAATAAATTTATTGCAAGCTATTATTTTATAAAATTGTGGTAACTCACTTCAGAGCAAGGGGGTAATATGAAGAAAGATTGTGACGACAGAGAACTGGTACCGTTTGTTTGTGAAAGGGAAATATGTTGAATATGCGCGTGTCTTCGGTTTGAGGACAATGAATCTCCTTATCATTTGTGCGTCTTACAAAGCATGATAGAACCTTTTTATATGCTCAGATTGCAACTCTTGGACATCCATGTGACATTTACGTGAATTTGCCGGGAATGAAGTTAGTTTCAGACTTTTTGTCCGTTTGAATTTTTTCAAAGTTTTGTAAAGCCTTTGATTTTTTTGAATTTTTTATATTACATTAGAATTATTTCAAATAGAAATTAATTTAGCTATGTTGATAAAAATAATAAAGATGCGTTTCTTTATCCTGGCCGGTTTTTTCAAGAAGGAAGTAAACCTCGGAAGAAATGGATTTATTCATGAAAATAGAAAAGTGGCCGAATTGCCTTCACTGAATATTAAAAACTGGGTTTCTGAAAAATTTAGAATTTCAAAGTGAAAACATAAATTCTTTTAAAAGCTAAAAGTGCATAAATAGCACTAATAATCACTTATTTTTCATTGTTTCAAATTTACCACAACCATCACAATTTTAGGCTAAAATATGAGTGGCCACCTTACACACAAGTGCCTTATATTTAGATATTAAAATTCAACTCTGTCTCATAGAATTAATAAACTAACATTTTAAAAATACTTTTTAAAATGTTGAAGTAACCTTAATTCTACATTTAAATATAGAACTCAAACGTTAATTTGAGATTTGTTTCAAAAGAAAATATGAGTAATACTTGGCGTGTTGACTTTTGCATCATTTGAAAGCTTGGTTAAAAATTGTTCTATTTAAATATCCAATATAATAATGTATACAAAATTTATCTGATTGGTGATTCTATATAATTGGTATAAAATTGAATTATATTACCTTTTAATCTGCAAAGACGATTAAAAGACTCGGAATATTATCTTTTTTAATATAAATTAAACATGTAAAAGAGTATTAGACACGACATCAAAGTCCAAATCCTAGAGGAACGCCATAAGGATAATCTATCAATTACAAGCAACATCCATCTTCTTTCAATTAAAGTGTGAGTAAATACTCAATCTTTCATTTGCAATGATAAATGAGTCCGAAGCGTTTGCTCAAAGAATCAGACACGAGTATCTACTATTTGGAGACTGAATTACATCATGATAATGGGTTTAGAATGTATTTAGAGATAGCCATAAGGCCTTTTCACGGTTGATGTACAGTTGCTGCTTCAATAATTAATTTTGAAAGTCTTTTATTTTTAGCAGCCTACGCATAGTTTATGTCATAGTTTGCATATTTGGTCTCATGTGTGTTTAAGGTAAATAACTCTTAAAGGATTCACTACTACTACAGCATTTCTTCCAGTACAGTGGAATAAAATGCTTATCTTGCAAGTTTTCCTGTTGCTTCCAAATTTGTATTTGTATTTTTTTATTATTATTCTTTGGATTAATTACATTTTATACGTCAACTAGTTTTATTCATTTTACTGTTTGCTTTCAGTTTCTAGGTAAACAAACATTCAGAAACTACTGCAACTAAACTTATACATGATAGTGAGAAATCTATACTACAAATGAAAACAATAATTATATTGCAGGCAACAGCATTTTGATATACTTTGAATTATTAAATGGTAACAAAACTTATATATATATCTTCATGTTTCCTTTGACTTTGTGATATGTATCTTCTTGTTTCCTTTGATGAAGATACATTTCCTTGATGAATTGTACTATTTGTATATTATTATATTTCCCAGAAAATGAAATTTTCATTAACATCCATTTAATTTAATAAATTATTTGAAGCGCTAAAATCTATTCTTCTTTTACTGTTTAGGTTTCGGTGTTATTATAAAAATTATTTATTCAAAGTTTTATTTTGTAAAAAAAATATTTATTTATATGCTGCAAGGGTTTCGCTTTCATTTCATTATTGAATTTAATTTTTTCTGCCTATGAAACAGGTTCACACATTAGAGAAAATTCTTTGGTTTTTACATACTGGCAGAACATCGAAATATAAATCCCTCTACAAGGGTTATTGTTTAAGAATATTTTGCCGCACTATAGTTCAATCAAACGTTGATCACAGAAAACATTCTGTATGTATAAAGGCAACAACAAAAACAAATTCTGCTGAAAAACGAGACATTAACCCGGGAGGACGCGCAACGGGCTTGTGAGGCCCGAAGGTAGCAAGACTTTGTTACAGAAAATTAACTCCACAACGAATAAATTCCAGATTTACAGTAGCTGCATCCAAATTAATTAATTTGATGACTGCATGTATTTCAAGAATTTGCCCTCATTCATTATCTCAGAAAGCAGACGCTCGGACCTATGAAGCCTGATGCGTGCGTAGTATAGCTGATAATAAATAGATAGCGATAATTTATCCCTATTCCAATTACAAATATGAAATTTAAAGATTATAAAAGCTTTTATCTGAAATATCAAATAATTAAGAATCGATTAATGAAAAAAAATAAAGAAATTGCTTATGATGAACTAGTTAGTGATCAAAAGTCGAATTCTAAAGGAGAGTTAGACAATAAATCGGATGTTTGTGAATCTATCGATTAATTAGAAGAAAGCTGGAGTTAAGAAATGGCGCAGTAAACTGCAAGATGGCTGGAATTAACAAATGGCGTAAACAACATCCTCTCAAAAATATGGGAACTTTTACACAGAACATCATCATAAAACTACCCGAAAATTTTGGTAAAGCAAAAGTTGTATCACTGGTTCAATATTCTTGGAAATGCTTATCGTTTAGGCAATAATGCATTGATCAGTGGTGGCTCGTGTTATGTAAACTTAAGGGCGCAGTAACTTTTAATCCTTCACTGTGCAGTGCTGCATATTTATACCAATTACATTTTATGTCTTTTTCATTAACTTTGAGTGGTTTAATAGTCAATGAATAAAATAATAACATCTTTTATCTTCTAATAAGTAAATATTTTTAAAAATAATTTAATAAAAAAGTAAAATTCAAAATTTGTTTCCGATTTCCTTTTGTTATATTCCTTACTACATTTATAAAGATTCACACAGCTACGGCTGATCAATAAAATGGCGGTATAAAATAGTTTCCTTATCAACTAACAAGAAACAATGTTATGGTATAGCTTCATATAAAGATAAGAATAAGCCAATATTATTTATTAGTATCATTAAAAATTACTTAAATATAAAACCCATACTTCTCGTTTTGTTTCCAGCAAAAATTAAAAACATTGACCCTGATACTTGCATGGCGATCAAAAAAGTTTTACTCTTTCAAATCCAAACAGCTACATATAAAGTTATCCGATTCATATAAAGTGCGACAGAAATTATTTTATTATCTTTTTAATGTTAAAAGGCGGACTGTAAGTTCTGATGTGGTATGTAGTAACAGGAATTGCCAAGATGAATAATAAGAGTAATTTATTCGATTACATAGAATATCTCAAAGCGAGCTGTGATATTTTAAAATGGGAATACACTTATCTTTATTCCTTCAGAAATTCTGTTATATGAAGCGAAGCGTGTTTTATTCGAAATCGTGGCGTCTTTAACTATGAATCAAGATCTTAAATAGGATGGTACAGAATATTGGGAGGTCGAGAATATTTTGAAAGCATTTGTATCGCAGAAAATTTCCCATCAGCAATTATAACTAAAAACGAATATAACAAAAAATCCTTCGGATTGCAAGAAATTACATTCAATTTTAATTAATACAAATAGCTTTTTTCAATTATTCTTTTATTATTAATTATTCTTTATTTCCTTACTTTATTTCAGAGTTTTGGATCAAGAAAAAATTTCCGCTCTGCAAAAATGTTTGAAACTCTGATTCTAGGTTATCTGGTGCTGCGGATCTCACAGTTACCCCTTCAGCTTGAAAATGTGATAGGAGAAGAAAGGGGAAAGCTTGCGTTCTGTTAATACGCATGCGAGAACTTCAAATTCGGCGCTGCAATGTTCGGTAGTTCAAGTTACTTGTAGTTACTTTTTCCTCTGCGCATAATCTTCGGGTAGTGAAAAAATAAGATGAGGAACCCAGTTTTCTGTCTCAGTTTTTATTTGCAGTTGATTTGAAGATCGAAATGTTTTAACCAGTTAACTAGTTATCCCGAGTTCACTCGTACTTCGAAGAATGGCATTTTTACACTTATAGTCTGAAATTAAGTCATTCGTAGACGTTATAATTCGACACAAAAATGAAGAGTAACTCATTAACATCTCGAGTGTTCTATGGACTCTTAATTGAACCAATACGATAGCACATTCGCAAAACAGAACGTGTCATCTAATTAGACAATAGAGAAAATGAATTAGTTAAGGGGTTAATGTAAAATTTGGTTAGACTTTTGATAGATTAGATTTAGATTAAGTATTGTTATTAGTTACATTAGGTTAAATTTAAGTATTAAATGAGAAATAAAAATAAATTGATTAAACTTCCATGGAAAAGGTTGCGGTTGCTGCAGTGTAGCAGACCCTATGCACAAAACCGCACTGTCATTGATACTTATTTCCAAGAAAATTCATGTAATTTTTGAAGGGAAATCCAATACTTATGTGTAGAAAATGGCGAAGTTAAAGAAGTCAGGTATCTACCACGTCATTTCACCTTTTTTCAAAATTACGATATACATTAAAAATAGCTTTCGTGTAGTTTCAATAGCACGTTTTCTATGGAATAAAATTAATCAAATCAAATCTTTCACTTCAAAGACATTGATTTCTTTGATATCCGAAATTTATGCACCGATTCATCTCTTAAACTGCTTCTTTTAATAGATTTTTGCGAATATAATAATTTTAAAAATTTTATACTACCAATTTTCTAATTTTATGTACGGTGAAATAAATAAATAGAAAACAATATTATTTGAATTATTTTCCAGAAAGAAGAATATGTCTGGGAGAAACTGAATTTTAAATCTAATAGTAAATAAATTTGATAAATATTGAATTTTTATACTGTTTAAGATGTTTGTATTATATTACTCATAACTAAAACTAATTAAAGTTGTTCTTGGGCATGTATTTGTTTTACTGCGATATTTTTAGGTTTCCAATCGCCTATATTAAATATAATTATAAATATGTAAATAAAAGCTTACCTTTGCAGAGAAACGATCTTTTAAGCAGGATATGGAGAGTAAAATTGAAATTAATTTTGGTTGGAAAAATTATTTCAAATAATTCGTAAATATTATTGTCTAGAGAATATAATATTAAATATTTTAATATTTAAGCAGATTCAGATGCCGGAATAAGACATGTTTTTGTAATTACATTGAGATTTAATATATTTCTTGTTCTCCATATCTACATGACAAACTGCAAGTTAGAAACAAATTTCATGCACAAAATAACTATAAGAAAATAAATCATAAATACGAATTTGTTGAAATAATTAACAACACATGAATTTTAAAATGGCTGAAATGCAAAAATTCAGCAAATATTGAAAATTCCTTGGAAGCAAAACAAATTAAATCTCAAGAAACATTGCTATGAAAAAAATATTTAGCTTGCTATAATTTTAAAATGCGGTTTCATATTAAAATGATATTGTACAATTTGTTAAGCAAACTCATTCATTGTGTGAAGGCATTTGATTCACCCTATATAGTATATATCTTTTCTTGTTTCCTTAAAATCCTGAATTAGAGTTTTATTCATTTAAATTAATCAGCATTTTATTTACACTAAATACTCTTGAAGAAAAAGACAGAACAAAACCAGGATTAACAAACAATGACGGGAATAAGGTAAAAAAAAATATTCATATTCTCCCCAGCTTAAGAACTCGAGAATTCTGAGAATGCTTCATGTTTCTCGAAAATCTGAAACAAAAGTCCTCTTCATGAAAAAAATGAGGTTGCTTCAAGGTAACATATAATTTAAAACAGGTTTTGTGGATATGAAATGTAAACCTGTAATGTCAATAATTGTAATCTGAACTTTTCTATATTAATATGTAAAGAATCTGAACTTCTCTATATTATATCTTCTATTAATCTTCAAATTTTGATACTTTAATAAATCGTGTTTTTTTTGTTTAAAAGGGAATTACTTTTTGGCTTAAAACGATTCTCAATAAGTAGTTCTTTCCCGAGAATATGATAACAATTTAATAGCTGAATCCGGCAGAGGTGATTTACTTTGCCATAACCATTGACGCATGCATTGTCTGTCCTTGAATAAGAGAGGCTATAGCTTTGCTAGAAATACTAAAACTGTATTAGGAATTCTAAAGCTATGCTATGAATGTTAAAGCTATGCTAGAAATTTAACATTTTCACGAAGGCGGAACAGTTTGTTCTACAGATGTGTTTATCTGTGTACAGTCTAGAATAGATTTAGGCTAAACGGCTAATATTTGTTTTAAATTTCGAATTAATCTCTCTTACCTCTAATTTCCTTGCAGATTCGTTTACTCCCCTTTACTTTTTTGCCATGTTATATTAGTTGGTTAGATATATTTGTGAAGACAAAATACAAGAATGAGCAATTCTGAAGGTGATTTGAAGAGAATATCGATTTAATTTTCAAATAGTTTGACAAGAAATGATAGCACATTTCTTTTTTCCTCCAGAATTCCCTGTCCTTGGTGGCTTATTGAAAAGCTTTCTACTTTGGAACTTGGGGTTTCCATGCATGAAATCAGATCCGACAAGAATTTGGGCCTGGTACATGGCATTGTATTTTGGAGAGGGTAGTGTTGACTCGGTTGTCATCCTGGTCATGTGACCAGTAATACAAATAATGAAATCAATATGCCAAATAGCTCACTTGTTGCTTCAAAACTAAACTTGAATGTAACTAAACTAAACATCCAGTATACCCAAAAGGAAATTCTGAGATTTTATTCAACCGTAATTTAAAAGTCCATTTTGACGACGGTATCAAAAACCATATACGGGAATACCTATGCCTGTTATTTAAAACATAGCCTGGATTAGAAAAAATGAATCAAAGGAAGAACGTTATGGATTCTGATGTGTGGTAGACTGATTTTTGGCTAGTAGCCAATTGCTTGCTACGGGCATGCTGACTGTTGCAGTTTTTCTGGTTCTACTCCGAGCGAAAAATAAATGTGAGATAGCTTCTTCTGAAAGTTCTCCAGGAAGATAACCTACTCTGATATATTAAGGCTTAGTCAAATTTCTAAATAAGACATTGCATAGGCGCTTCAAGGTTATGTTGACCAACAAATGAGGCCAAACTTCTAATTTTTCATGAATCCTTGCCTGATGGCTTTGTCTAGACTCGCCAGACGCAATAGGATTAAAACTACCATAATTATATAGATATGTAACAAATATTTAATTTTTAATGTCAATATACAAAAATGTCTTTAAAAAGACATTTTTGTTACATTTCAAAGAATTGCTATTGATATATATATATAACGGCAAATGTGACTTTATTTCATTTATGGACTAGCGATTAATACTTTGATTTAAAGGTTTGTCAGAAATGCTTTATCGCAGTATCTCATTATATGTTAACTGGCATCGTTTGATACGAAAATGTAAGAATGAAACGAATTCTTTAACATTATGTCTCAAAGAACTGTTTCAATTACGGAATTCATTATAGTAAGGACAAGATTCACTTTTAACCGTCGAAATCGTGTTAGAGACGAAATCCGTATTTCATTCTACTAGAAATGCGTAATTAAATCAAATGTAACTTTAAATAGCTGGAGTGTCGTCTGCGAGATGACCGTTGTCGTTCTCTAACAATCTTTGATGCGTTTCGGATTTAACGAAGGACATTCCCCGCAAGCTTAAAGCTCGCAGGGAATGTATAGTGTCAGAAGCAGGGTAACAGACTTTGTCCCAAATTGTGCCTGAGGTAATCTTTTACGGACTTTATCTCCTTTTGAAAGTCCTAGATCTTTTCAGTTACAAATTGCTTCGCATCCAAACTTTCACTTTCTCGGATGGGAAGAGGAGAGAAATAGAAGGAAAATAAAAAAAAATAGGAAGGAAAAGTGTATAAAAAACAACAGGCCATCAATGTGATAAAAAATACTTCTGCAAAGAAGTCTTTTCTTTCTAGGGACACTTGCCACCCACGTTTTTTTTCTTCCTTTTTCCTTCCATAAAGAAATCTCCTAGCTTTTATACGCTTCGTGAAAGCCTATTTTGCAAGTCCAAATGATGTTTGGAGATAAAAGCAAAATGAAATGAAAAAAATAAAAGGAAATGGCTCGACTGTAAAAATGCCCATACTTTTAGCATGCCGAATGTAAAGCATTTCTCTTTGAATGTTATCTAAAATATGCCTGCCTTCTAAAAATGCGATTTTAAGAAAATGGATGAAATTCACTCTTGTAAAGAGGGAAAATAAACCTAAATACTTTTCACTTGCAATAAATCATTAATCGAAAGTCGAATTAAAGATGATATCATAAATCAGTTTCACTTTTCTCGCTGTTTCTAAAAGCGACTTACATTTTGTTCTTTTAAAGATTATTTACAATTCTTGAAATACTGTAGAATGAATATATAATTTTAGTTATTATACATTTTAAATTATTACATAATTTTAGACATGGTTTGTGAAATTTTTGATTTTAAATATGAGAATAGAATTTTTTGGAAATGTATAAATTTCAACCTTCTAGGAAATGATTAATAGTTTTAAAAAGAAACAAAATATAAATCAAATGATATTTTGATACACATTTGACGCTGTTTTTTTATTGTTAAACATTTATTATTATTCCGAAATTACCAGACAGAGATGCTCCAATTTTTGATGCTTTAGCATAGATAAGTAATGAATAAGAGAGACAAAAACCCCAGTTTCATTTTAATAAAGCGTTTATAAAAAGACATACACTTTCATAATCACGATTTGCTGAAAAGGAAATGAAAGAAAATTCATTACAGGGACACAAATGCATGTTAAAAATGTCGTCAATGCCAAAGAAATATAAGCTTTAAAGAACTATAAAAGGAATTTTTCCAAGGCCCAACTTATTTGGAAGGATATTTTTCTCATTCAAAACTGATTCCAGTCCAAAACTCAAGTTTTTATAACTTTCCTATCAAAGGTAATTCAAGTGTCCAAATATTTGAGCATAATATCATGAACTTTGTAATTTTACTTGCTATATAAAAATTCGGTTATTCTCTAAAAACTGGTGAAATTTGTTCTGAAATAAGACTTTTTAGTTAATCTTGTTATTTCTTTAGCAGACTAAAAAAATATTATGTTAAAAGAGCCAAATACAAACAATTTATCGATCCAAATCAAAAATGAATCGAAGTACAAAAAATTCATATGCAAAAAAATAGCTACAAAAATACTTTATTGAATTAATCATTCTATTTAATTTATCCAACAGCAATATATAAAAAGTTTAGGCTTTAATTAACCTCATCAGGTTGTTAATTAATGTGCGAAGTTTAATGCGAAAATTATCATTTAATTTGCATTCCGAAGCATTAAGCGTACCAAACAATGCATGTAAATGAATACTGCGTATGTTTCGAAAAAAAATTTACCTATCCGTAATTACTCACCATCAGAAAGACAAAAGGCATATTTGGATGCTTAAAAAATCCAGGAATGCTGCATGGAATCCAAATGAGAATGAATATTTGCTTAACAATAGGGCGAAAGCGAGAAATTCATAGATATTCGGGTTTATCTGCAAAATGAAAAGTAGTATTGCTCACTCAGAGAATATTCTTGAGTAAGATTGATGAATGAATGCTAAAAGATTTAAAATTTCATCTTGCGAAAATTTATTGCTTTTGAAAAATAATCCATTAACTTCTGATCTGCCAACACATATTTTTCTTAACTGTTCGCTAATTAAACAATTAGCAAATGTTAAAGGAAAATATTTTAAGAATTAATACAATAGTCAGAGACTGTGTTGAATTAATTTATTTTGTTGAAATAAATATTTCAACTTCTTGTTTACATAACTGAAATATCAGTATGCTTGTAATCATAGACTCTAATCAATAAATTCTGTAAGATTTTTGCATAGCATTCAATTTTAAATGCCCTACAAGGAAAAAAAAATAAAACTTTAATGCTTCGCTACTCAAACATAATTTTTTCGTTAGATCTTTATTTTTATTATTCAAATTATAACAAAATTATTGATAGAATGGATTCGATCATTTCTCTGTCCTTCCATCTGGCCTGGCATTTAGCCGTTTTGTGTTTCAAAACTTATTACAAAAATAATATGCCATTATCACACTTGATACGTATATTTGAAATATATGTATCAAGTTTGATAATGAAATATTATTTATCTGGGTGTCATTCTATGTTTCACAAACATATGAATACATTCTTTTAGTAACTTAATATCTCAGGAAGTTCAGACATTCATTAAGGTACGGCAAATAATTAACGATCTGAAATTCACATCAAAATATTTATTGTTACGAAAGTTTGTTGTTGTACAGGGTGGTCGTAAATTATTGGATTTATTTCCAAAATTAATTTTAAAAAACTAATAAAGTTACAACTGCGTTTTTGTAAATGAGAGCGCAAATAAATTTTGACATCAGTAGAAGCCGATGCGCGTTTTCTGGTTTCCGTTTCTAGTTTTTCTTGAATATCTCAGAAACTATTCAATTCATTACAAATTTCAATTAATTTAAAAAATTAAAGAGTGTAAAATTCTCTACAAATGTGTGCTTTTATTTTTCTTGTAGCTTTAATAGTTTCGCTGATAATGGCTCTCAAAAATGGGAGATGTCCAATAATTTACAACCAACTTGACAACCGTAACGTCGCGTTAGCAATCTGAAAATAAATTTTTAAATTGCCTTCTCATTAAAAAAAATGCTCATGTAACATTATTAGTTTTTGTTATTAATTTTTGAAATGGGTACAATAATTTATGACTACCCTGTTTATTCAAGCGGCACTTGTGGACAACAAATATGTTTTTACATGTATTTGCTGTTAAAGATTATAACTCCTGAAAAAGACCTTTACTGAAAATAATTTTCCCTTAATTATACCCTAAAATGACCTGTTAAAACATTAAATAAAATTTTAAATGGTTTTAGCAGAAACAGCTTGCAATGAAGCTATTGCTCCTTGTCCGAAATATCTTATAACTCCAAGCATTATTTTACTTAATAGAAAACCGACCAGATGTCATTTAAGTAAATATTTTAGTAAGATATAAATAAACAAACAACAGTTTTTATTATTTATATATGTATTTAAATGAAGAATTTTATCATAGATTCTAATCGAAATATTTACTTTTATTTTGTAAGGCATTCACTTTGAAATTTAATAAAAGGGCTCTAAAACAGGAAAACCAAATAAATATTTGCTGAAAAGTATTCGCTAAAGCTTGAATAGAGGCAGACAGGTCCTTAAAAAGAAGTTTCTTATAAAATGAGCATACATACGAGAAAAAATATTGTTGTTAACTATGGGTACTATGAGGATATGCAAGGATAAATTAATAATGTTTCTAATGAAAATTAACTCAAACCAATTGATCATTACTGCACAATTTTCAGAATTAAAACGTTTGACAAAGTGCTTATTTGTCTGGCTGAAAATTCTAAATATATCTTTGTATAAAAATTTTTTATGAAAGGAAATCTTTCAACATTTAACAGAAATTCGTCTTTGTAAATTTTGAATTTCATATGGCCGCTATGGCCTAGTGGTGAAGTCTCGGCTTCGGAGCTTGAGGTTTCCATGTTGGCAATCCGATTCCGCTGAAGATCCGCATTGTATGTTCACCTCTTTCACGTTAACCCATTAATACCCAGAGTCCTCATTTGAGGACAGTGAATAAAACAGTATGTAGACCCATTTTTATTTTTTAAAAGGATTTTTTACTTTTAACAATGGTAGATTACATTACGATGGAGATTTCTAAAACTTTTTATGCAACTGCTACTGTTTATACTTTCATGATTTGCATAGTTGTTTTGCGATTTTTCAAGCCTCTCAGGTGTATTTGGTTTCCGCGCAGCTGCATCAACTGAAAACAAGAAGATTACTTAAATCTATTATAATATTTTATTTTAGAGTACTATGTTAACATATAATAGTAAATTATTTTGTGATTTTAAAATTTTCGTAACTAACTACTTTTAACTAACTAACTATCTTTTTATCACTGGAACGCCCAACCTCCTGAAATGAAGACGGGCTGTAATTTCAAAACTAGCAAAACAATTGCTTGAATTTCACAATTTTTACTCTAAGTAGTCCATAATAACTTATATTGAGATATTCATCAAAATATATTCAGCAGAATTAATTCAGGCGTTAACATGTTAACTGATAAGTAGCGGGCCAAACATCCTCCCTCTGGCTTAGCGTAGAACTTTGGAGAGGAAGTGCCAGTTCAGGGCAGTCCTTATCATCTCATCGCGGCTCAAAATTTCGAAGTCAGTCCCAAAAGAGACCTCAAGTTGCTTCAAAACGTTATGTAAATGTAACTCAACTAAACTTTCAATTTGATATACCGCAAACTAATAAAAAAATTTGTTTTTTTTTAAATGAATATATTTTATTTATCTACTTTATCTTTCTTCCACTTTAATAACTGAAGTCATGAATCCTTTGAAATCTAATTTACCCAAACTGTACCCGTTCTCTGGTCAGTGATTATTCAGCTTTTATTTAGTAAAATATTTATAAATGATTAAACAGCCGTTTCTATAAAAAATTCCTATATATTTCAAATTATTTCTGCTTTATCAATTATACTTAACTAGGTAAACTCTTAGGAGTTCTTTAATTAAATGATCTGAATTCCCAAAGTTTTCAACTTTAGATTTTAGGAACATTTCTTAACGTTAATGTTGTTTTTTTTTTGCCATAAAATGAAAGGCAACACGGCGTGGACGCAACGCATAAAATGTAACTTTACGACTACTCCTTAAATTTCAATTCACTTCTCATTTTTACACCTTGTTTTATGTCCAAGAATCGAACGATATTTTTTTCTGTTTTATTGGGAGGGTAAAAGTTAAAGCAAAAAAAGAAAGAGAGCGATTTTTCAAACTTTGACTTAAACATATAGCTTGTAAAATCATTTCAATGATTTTTTCCGACACTTGCTTATTAAACTGATTTGTTTATCGATTTACAAATAGAGTGCATGAAAAGATAATGCTTGTATTTGAAATGATAACTTTATTAAAAATGTATGGGCATGCTAATGTACAGTTTTAATTATTTCAGGTATTGAAAAGTAATGAGTTTTGATGTCTTTTACTGATTTTAAACGATGAAATTTCATTACTTTTTATTATAAAGTTTCAATAATTTCATTTCATTTTTGGACTTAATACTAAATTTACTCCATATATGGCAATCACTTTTCGCCTCTTGAATTAATTATTTGATTTGATAATATTTTTGTGACTTAACTGTTTGGTTTTCTATACTCTACAATTACATTGTGTCATCTGTTTTGGAATGGTCCCATTCCATGAAGATAGTTAAAAGAGAACATTTTACAAAAAAGAAATTTTCTGTACTTATTAATATACTTTTATTATTTGTGACTCTTACTTTAATACAGAATATTTTTAAAGTTTTACATTTAAGTGACATTGAGTTATTTCACACAAGTAAAAAAGTTTTTCAAATCAAAAATTTGAAATGCTGTTCTTTATTTAAGTGTTCAAGATATGTGCTTCTGTCGAAGACCAAATATGTAGAAGCAAGTTTTTAACATTTAATTATTCAGAGGTTTTTCATACCTGTATTTGAAGAAATGTTCTAAAATATATAAAAGTCTCTAATCTAAAAAATATAAAATCAGTCTAAATCTAAAATATATAAAATCAGATATATTTTAGGAATATTTAGTCTCATCTGTATACTCTCTAGTTAATTCTTTCAAAAAGGAATTATGATAGATATTACAGAACTTTTTAATAAAATCAAACTTTTCTGTCGTAATATTGTTTCAACAGCAATAGTAATCTTCAATAGTATTCGTATTGTTCAGCACAAAATCGATGTCCTTTTGGTTAAGATTCTTGCGAAATTTTTCACCATATGCAACTTTAAAAACATTATTATTATTTTATAGATATAGAACTCTTTTATGAAATAAGCATAAAATATGTGCAATTATTTATTACAGTTTTACAATGTATATAGTAACTAAATTTTAAGTATTCTAAAATAATATCGAAAATACAGAAACTGAATCGAACAACAAAACTTGCAATTATATAAGTCAAACAATCATGAGAAAAACTATTTTAGATAACAGTTAAAAGTTTGAAATCTGTTATTAGTTCTTATAGAAAGTTAAATGCTGACGAAATTTTCTTCTTAGAATATTGATCGTAACCTGAGTAAAAGTGAAGAAAATATATGGATCTCAAAAGTTGCTTTTCTCGAAATCAAAGAAACTCCTAATTGCAATATAGTAGCAAACATCAAAAAGAAATATGTCTGTATCATTTCCTATGAATCGTAGAGATAATGGCTCTCTGAACGGATGCTTTTTACTTGAAAAACTGCTTACGGAACGAAGGTTTGTTAGACCTTTTAGTTTCTTCGGGAGGACGAATTTCCGTTCCCTAAGTTTCCTTTCGCTTCCATCCCAAAACAGAAAATACATTTTTATATTGATAGTAAATTGATGCCATCGAAGAGGATACAATTTGTAAGAATTCAGTCTGTTTTAAAAGCTTTTGCCGTTCTTGGGAAAATATTTATCTTTGCAGAACCAGGCACCAGAATTTTTATTTTTGAATCAGATATTTTCCTATTTTACAAGAGAAACAAAGGAATTTATCGAAAATTATGGATAATAACTTTTTTTAAACAAAGGTGACAAGGCATTAAATGTACGGAGGCCATTAAATTAGAAGGTACATAAGAAATACATATTTATTAAATATTTTTTCTTATAATCAATGTACTATCTTTTATAAGTATTGTAAATGGAAACAACTGCGGAAAAAGTTCTGGTCGTTTGGTATGACTTACTCATAACATATTGAGTTATGATGAATATTTTGTGATATGAAAATTAAGTAAGAAAATATGAAAAATAAAGTGTTTGGTTCAGGAAATATAGACGATTCCTCACTTACAAAAAAGAAAAGAAACGAATCGAATGAGTATCTGATAGATTTAATTATTCATTCTTTTTAATAAAAAGAACGTGGTGAGTCATTTATATCATTTTGGATAACACTGCAAATTATGTACTGTTTCAGTTATAAGCTCAAAAGGTATGGACGGATTTTCTGGCTTGTTTATTTTGGATTCATCCACCGCTTTTCGGTAACCCGCCGATTTTTGAAATAGCCAAATCCATTTGGATGCTGAATCAAGCTCCAAGTTCAAATAAGTTCTTTCTTTAGTACACAAAGCCTTGATTTCTGTGATCTTTGAGTTCGTGTAATCATTTTCTTTATTTAAATCGGTTGGAAAACCTATTTAACCGGCTAAATTCTAAATGGAAAGATTATAATTATCCAAATCATTTTGTTAAAAATTTAACCGCCGGTGATTAACTAAATTGTATGGTTAAAAACATCAATAGCCAAACAAGCCTTAGAAGTTCCCAGAAGGAGCGATAATGAACAATTCTGGCAGCTTTTTCACAAAATTAGACTCATATTTTAAATAAATATTGAGGACTACATCAATAGAAGCATGGAATTTAATATATCCAAAGTATACTTAAGTCAGAACAGCAGAATGGAGTATTGGAATTTTGTATATTTCCATTGACATAGGATTAACACCGGAAGTCGGTGTTTACGGCGGAAGTCCTACTTTAATGAAAAAAAAAACAAAACTGAAAACTCGTCCATACGAAATACGACTAGTGAAAAATATAAAAGCAGATGGATAAATAACACACGTATTTAATCCTTGTATATGTGATTAGGAAAAAAAGATAGTTTCAAATGTTTACTCTTTGATTACTAAATGTCTCAATATCAATCAAACTTTCCTTTTTTTGCCCAAATGTACATTTTATTAGAATTTTTTGAAAATCTCAGATTCTTATATAATAAGTATTATCTTTGAAAGAGCCGATTATATACCATAACTTACCCTAAATATTACGGAATGTATTTGTGGGACAACTGTTGCGATGACTCTATTAAAACACGAGGGATTTGAGAAATCAAGTTGAAAACGTAGAATTTATCTTAAAATAGACCTAAAATATTGTATTAGGGCAAGACACTTTATTTCGTCAATAAAATTGAACATATTTTATATTATTTTGTATCAGTAACTCAAAGGATAACAAATTTCGCTAGATACTAAATGGTCACATGGTGTTTTCCTGCTTGTTAATTTCATGCTCATAAACATTTAATTCTACAACAATTTCACTCACTGCTTAATGTAATAAAATTCAGGAATTCTGTACAATTTTGAGTTGTTAATGGCAACACAATATTTTAATTATCTCAAAACTCATTTATCAATTAAACGCTGAGTTTTAATTTAATTTTGATTTCATATCAGTGGCATATCTGATAATGAATTTGAGAAATAAACAAGGGGCAATAATATTTATAACAATAAATTATAAAATATATTAAAGGCCAAACAGTAGAGAATAAAAATAAAAGAATTTTTTAGTGCTCTAGTATGTTTTCTCAGTGTCGTAAAAAAGTAGATTAGTGTTCCAAAAGATAGATTTTTAAAATTAAACATCTTAAGAGTGTGAGGCGCTCAAAACTATATGGTAAGCAATTGAATCAGCAACGAATATCATAAGAAAGGTAACTACTAAGTATTAATTAAATATTAAAAATATAAATGTACTTAAAATGTTTTATTTGAATCAAGAATTTTGATAAAATTATTATTTGCTACTGCTTAATAGAAAAATGTGAATTTTTAAAAATGTATGTTTAAAAACATTTTATTGTAACTTCATTTTGTAACAGCCTTGTTTGTAGAAGTAAAAGTAAACGTGATTTCAATTAAATACATGCATAATCTTAAGACAAGTGATTATGTATTGACCTATTGTCAAAATCTTTGAACTACGTACACTAAAAAATATACTCTATACAGAAATATTAACTGCACATGAAGAAAGGTAATTGGTGAATTAAAATTTAAAACATATCACTCGCTTAACATATTATTTAAAAATTGGTTGTCATTTTACTTATAAGTTTCAAGAACAAGAATATAAAAAGTGATTGAGAGTCTCTTCGAATCAACGAGTTCCATGATTAGAATCATTTTTACCCATGTATAGCCTGAAAACTTGCAAATGGAAAGCGAAAGCTAAAAAAAAATATATTTTTCGAGAACCGATCCATCCCTGAAATCCCTTATTGATTGCAAACAATAAAGTGACAATCAGTGGCGGAACGGTTTACTTAAGTTTCCCAATTGAAGTGGAACCGAGAAAAATATTCCACTGAATCATTCATATCTCTTTTTTATACTGGCTCCTTCTCTTTTCCACACCTGCAGCAAAGGCAGAATTTGGTGCGAAACCTCGGTTTTTCACACAGATTAATTTTTGTATTTTTATTCCGCCACTGAAACGAAGGGGAAATAGAGTAAAAAATTGTGATTTATGAAAGCTCGAGATCCCGCTGTTTTATCAACATTTCCAGGGAGGGGTTCGTCATCAAAGCTAGAAACGTTGCTTTAAGGAATATTTCTGCTTGGGAAGTTCGTTATATTGGGTATCGCTAAATAAGAAGTAAAAATAGAAATGAAATTCTAGTCTTAAATTTATTTTCATTAATAAGAGCTTATGCATGTTGAAAACAATTTACACGATTCATACATTTGAGGCAAAAAATGACCTTTTAAGTTTCTCTTCCTGGAAATGTAAAAAAAAGAGAAATGATTTTAATTTCCAAAATACTAGACATGAAGGTATTGAGTGTTGAATTTTAGTTTCGAGTCCAAAAATATATTTTTTGAAGTTAGGGAAAACCAGGGATACTTGAACCTAGTTTTAATTTTTCTTATATTTTTCATAGGTTTCGATTGTTAACATCAAAAACGGATTGTCTTGAAGAATGAATAAAGTACTTATGCTAAATATATATATATAATTTAATATTAAAATAAATATATTTCAGGAAATCACCCAAGGTCAAGTATCCCTAACCTTAGAGATATTTGACCTTCAGCTACGGATATTTAAACCTAGGGGTAGGCATATTTGACCTTACATGCAAAGATTACTTAAATTCTTTCGATAATTTCCATGTACATGGAATTCAGATATTAGGTTAAAACTACTGAAATGAAAGCTTTTGAACTCTTGAAAAATTAATGAAACTAAAACTAAAAATTAATAATGTGGCATGTAAAAGACGCAATTGCTGTAAATAAAAATCTAATTAATAAATTAAAAAATCTAGTCATTACAATAAATCTAGTTATTAAATTAAATTAAATTAGTTCACAATTAAGTAAGCAGTGAAGATATCGAACATCGATTTAATAGAAAGATAAAAATTATAACAATGGAACTGGGAACCTAACAATGTAATTAACGAATGAAAGAACTGCTGGGTTTGGGAAATTAGAACAGAACATAATAGCACCAAAATGAAATGAAAGGATCAAAAATATGTTGCACAAAATGAGAAATTGGAAAAAACTTAATAGACTTACTCTGTTCTCCTAATATTATAATGTCAACAAAAGCAAAAGAAAAAAAAATTCTTCATTAAAAAATTCAAACCAATAAAGCTGCAAACTGAACCGAAATGGCAAAACGTTAAATAAAACTAAAAAATGACAAACAATTCTAGCAAAATTTTTTCTTAGAATAATAGTTAAAAAAACCCATTTAATTGCAATTAATTAATCGTTTAAAGGAGAAAAAAATGGAGTTAATAAATTTCAATTTTTTTTCAAATTTCTTACTAAAATAATTCTTTGTATAATTTGAAATCATTTCATCAAAAAGTAATTTTATTTTTTAAATAATTATTCGCACAATATTTTAAAATAACTTATCTCCTATTAGACTCAATTACCAAAAACACTAGCCATAATGCTGATAATCAAGGCGAAGAGTTCCGAGTAAAACCATCCAGCTAAATTATTTGAGTTTCCATACTGGCGACAACTTCCACCCTACCAAAAAGTTGATCCCAACGACACAATGAGCTTTGGTCGACTACGAATATCGAAGCTGCAATAAATATCCAAAGGTAACCTGTATTAATTCGTGTTTTGTGAAGTTTTTTAGATAGGGTCAAGTAACCCTCCCTTTTCTAAATAATCTAAAGATTAAATCACTTAGAATTAAGATAGTGCATAATATCGTACATCAAACTATACCTTGAAGTATGGTTGAAACTCAGAAATATTTTAATTCATCATATCTTCCAGATTAAGCTTCCAATTGCAAAGGAATGAAAAGGGGAAAATTTACTTATGGGTTCCCAAAGCATATTTACCTACACACCATTACTATGGCTTGTCATATTAGAATGGAAATTCCCTCTGATAGACCAAATGTCAAAAAAGATGGCACACGCAAATTAACTATTATCTCAAAATCTGAGAAAATCATGTAGGGCCTTGTTTCCCTACATCTGTCTGCAATTTCATGTGTTTGTTCGTTTCATGGGAATAAGTAAATTCTATGCAACGAAACAGATGGATGAAATTTGGTCCTCCTACCAATGGAATTCGGTCCTCCTATCAATGAAAAGTACATCTGATAGTATTACTTGTAACAAATTTGATTATCAGAGCCAAATTTTGAAAACAGTAAATGGGAATTGATATTTTTCACAAACAAATATTCAATTTTTCGCAAAAATGAATATCATTTATGTGCCGTTTTCAACAGCGACGATGCCATTCAGATTGAATTTAACTATATTTGTTTTATTTTCCTCTGCTTTCGAAAAGTCAAAACTGCAAAATCCAAAATTATGAACGATAAACCATCAATTGCGAAGATAATTTTAAGTGCTTGTGGAAGAATTTAGTTGATGCCAATCTGGAACGAATTTGTATAAACAAAAGTAACGAGTCTAAATATAATTAAAATCGTTTTCGACCTCACGTTCCATCCAATGGCGAAGCAGTCGAGAGCAGAGAAATCGGAATATTTAATATCAGAACGCATCCTGTTACGACGAAACCAATTTTCCGTTTATTTTTTCCCATTTATACAGAATGAAATATTTTACTTTAAATCTAACTGCAACTCAACACCATGATATACTTTTTTAATGAAAAAGTGAATTTTTCTATTGAATTTTAAACTTCTAAAAACTCCATGAAATGCTGTTTTCAATAATTCGAAAGTCAATTTTAAGTTTTAAAGAAATCCACACTAGTATATATATATAAATATATATATATATATATATATATATATATATTTATATATATATATACTAGTGAATAGTTATATACTAGTTATATATATATATACTAAATGATTGTATATATATATACAATCATTTAGTTGAAGTATTAAGTGCCTTCATTTATAATTCATGAAAAGTAGGGCTATTTTAATTTTGATTGTTATGTGGCGCACCGTGCTACGCCATCTTACTCTGATGTATATTAGCCAATATCCGCCTCCGGACATTGGGAATTCCTTTTGTCTAGTGGTTAGGATTTTCGGCTCGTAACCCAAAGGTCCTCAGTTCTATCCTGCCGCCAAAGTGGTGACTTGCGAACAAAGAACACGCAACAACTTTCAGTCCCTCTAATAGATGGCAGCACCAAATATTAGGCCAATTCCATCTTCTGCTACATTCACCAGATGGCAGCACGACAACTCCTACAGCAACGCATCTCTCCCAATTCAAAGCCTGTGACGCATTTCACAGCACGCAAAGTCTATGACCATTTCATAGCACAAAGTCTGCAAGTGCCTGCGCACCACCAATCTGGGCAGCAATCTGCGCATATGCACGCAGCGCATCGCTTCCTTGATATTCAGATAATATCAAACAAGCTGGGGGTTGCTCCTGTGGCGCACCGTGCTACGCCATCTTACTCTGATGTATATTAGCCAATATCCGCCTCCGGACATTGGGAATTCCTTTTGTCTAGTGGTTAGGATTTTCGGCTCGTAACCCAAAGGTCCTCAGTTCTAACCTCCCGCCGCCAAAGTAACAAAGTTTCAAAAGATGAGAAAACAATCAGTAAACTAAGTTTATAAGATAAGAAATCTCAGTTTCGATTATTATAGACTAGTTCCTAGAGATAAGTTGATATGAAAATGTAGAAAATTGGTTTAGTTAATATAACAATGTAATATTTGTTTTTAAAAGCTACACATCTATTATTTCTTTATTAATGATTCATTGTCTGATGGAAAAAATTGTTTATGCTATATACAAAATTTATTACCAGATTATTTTTCGACTTATTTTCTTAGTTATAATACTATGTCAAATGAAGTTTATTTTAGATGTGCTCATTCTATTGATGTAATAGATTTCCTAGATATTCTTCGTTTCTATACTTCTTATGTTTATTTCATGTTTTTCTTCTCCAATATATCATTTATTTTATTTTCATTTCTCCTACCTTATGTTCTATGTGTTTTTTTTAAAGTTCAGTATTAACTGAATTAAGTTTTTTTTTATTTCAGGAAATTTAAATTGGTAATAAATCTACTAGGCAATTTGGCTGAGCAGTCTAAATTGGTAATAAATTGTTGGAAACGTTTAGATGTTCCGATTCCTGCCTTTATTGGCTGTAAATTTTAAGTCTCTTTACTATTACTTACGTTGAAAAAAGTTATTGTAGTCATCTAAAGTGATTACAGTGACTATCTTCATCCATTTGTCCCGTTAATTTCGCTTAAAAGTTTTGAATTATTTTAAGTTTTGAACAAGAATCTGCAATTACAGAAGCCAACATATGTTTATTATGTTCTTCTGTTTAAAACAAATTAGGATTTATTATGAAAATCTACTGTATAAATAAATTTTTATTTAAATTCTACAGAATTGTAAATAAAAATTATAGGTTCAGGCATACTAAAGCATATAAGAGACTTACAGGTAAGATACCAAAGGAAATATAGATGGCAAACAAATTTACCATGTGGATTATATAGAGATCTGATATAAATGTACTTATACATTATAATAAAAATTTGACTAAGCAATACTCACTTACTATTCGAAATACATAACTGAAAAATAACCTTATTTGAAGGAAAATGACAAAAAAAGGACCAAAAAAAGACATTTGGAAAATTTCAGATTTAATTATTTTTCATTAATATTGTGATTCAAGAAAGCATTGGAGAATTTACCGAAACTGAGATTTGCGTGGATGCTGAAGAAAGCCATCATTCATGAAATAAACTTACTAAATGCATTACAGTAAAAGATGATATTCTCGTAACTTTCCAAGGAAACAAAAGTTTTCCTGGTATTAAATTTCTTAATATTATTTCTGCACCATATAATGTGTAATTTTTCGTAAATATCATCATTTTTAAAAGATATATTATTTACATTGTATTGTTTGAAAGGAAATTGAAATGCATTTTGATAATTTAACAAACAAATAAACACTGTATTGTTTTAGTTAAATAAATGCAATTTTTTTCAAACACTTAGCATCATCGTCACACAATCTGGTTCTGCGTGTTCCTGGAACTTGGCATTAATAGAATTATGAGTCAGGTTGATCTGAAGCAGGAAGCAGTAAATATATACTGAAACTTAGGTAATTTTTAACAGATACTGTACTGACGTACGGATAACTAAATGATAACCTTCTTGAAATGTTCTGATTTATTGTTCTATGTGAATCTTTAATGTAAATGTTATAAATTGAATTATTTTAATAGAGTTGGCGGGTATCACAGAAAGCATATCAGACTTAACCCAAACAGACAGCTTCTGAGATATCAGACGTAACCACAGTAAGACAGCTCCGAAGTAACAGGTGATTATAAAGATAAAATGACGCACTTTCTTCTCAATAAGTATTCAAATTGCTTCAAAGCTGCAAGAAGACACAAGGGCAGGCAGTAGCGGCCTAAACACAATATATTTGGTAACTTGCATAATTTAAATTGTTTTCGTGAGTAAACCAAAGGATTAAATTTTTGTTCTGAAGAATCAGATTTCATTTCAGTATTAACTAACAATTACTTAAACTAAGGGTTACAAGAAGTAATTGCATTTGTTTTCATACTTCGTATTTTTTGTGAAAGAAAGGATTTAATAGAAAACAATTAAGAAATTTTAAAAGCAATTGCGGATACAGTTAGAATACTCATAGATAAAAAGGAAAGGTTAAAGAAAAAAAATTTCTTCAGGTAGAAAAATGAGTAGATGTTCGAAATTAAATTATCATTTCTCGAAATCAAGAATTTTTTTCAGTGTTGCCCAACAGTTCTGGGAATTTATCTATTAGATTATAATAGTTTATTGTAGGGCAGCAGCTCCCAACCTATGGGCACTTGTGGGCCGCGGAACTCTAGTCAAGAATCGAAGTCAGGGGAGCTACAAGAGTCGTCACGCGTTTTTTGCTTTATAAAACAATATTTTTTTAATACTTTTACTGTAACGTCTGACAGACTGTATATATATATAAACAAAAGAAAAATATGCAATACACTTTAGAAAAAAGCGGAACAAACAAATAATAAACAATCAAATAATAAACGCTAACGTACAGGATGCGTAACAGGGAGATCACGTACGAGTGTGGCAAAATATTTTTCAGTGTTTTCTACACATATTTAAGGCTAAATGCTGAAAAAAGATTGCTCACCTGGAACACAGAATAATAAAGAAATATAAATAATTCACATGTATGGAAAGAAAAAAGCAACGAAAACAATGTCAGAAAAACCAAATATTGAAAGGAAATCACCCATTTAAAACAAAAATGAAGAAAAAAATTCTCAACATTCATCGAATAAACAGGACCGCATAAAAAACGTGGGATTTCAATGCATGGACGATCAAAAGTGGTGACGCAATACTCGCGAAGGTCAGCGGTTAGCGTCACGAGACTCAGTTAATATTTTCAGTAGCGGTAAACACTTAGTTTTTTTTATGTAGTGCGATGTGCCTTATTTAAATTAATTTGCGAATAATAATTACAGAACCTATAATAACTAGAAAAATAAATGTATTGTCTGAAAAATCGATAGGAAATGAAACTTAGCAGATATAATTTAAAAACAAGACATATCAAGAAGCAAATCCTATACTAAAAAGTCATAATTTGAACAATTCAACCAAAATTAAAACAAAATCTAAAGAATTGAAAATTCTTTAGATACCATGAACAAAAAATGAAGTTTAAACATTTATATCTCAACATGTAAAAAAAATTCTGCTGTTATTAAAAGTATTGAAAAAGGTAATCCAAGTATATGGAGTTTTCAACAATTAATATAGCAGCTTAGCTGTGGACAAGCTTTAGCCAGGTTAAATTAATTTTGTTGTACAAACCATCCCTGTTACTAAAGTTGTTGAAAAAAAATGAAAGAATTTAGAAAGAAAAATCATACACTAACCCTAACAATAAAATATATTTATATAGAAAGGACTAAAATTCAAGATAAAAATATGTAATACAATAATATATTGCACTAAAACAGTAAATATATCATTCAATAAAATACCCATACTTTTCATTAAACATTAAATAATCAGTATCTCTACTTATCCTTACCAGAATTCAACAAAACCTCCACTTAGCTTGACATCACAGACTGCCAAAACTAGATTTCCAACTATGAAACATCAAAATTGACCAAATAATATAATTAATTTTTGATATTAAGAATTAGTAAGATACCTATATTAAAAAATCTCAATACCAATTAAAAAATGTAATACAATTATTTATCTAGATATTAATTGAAAATTGGTAAAACTGTCTATTAAAAAGGAAAATTTCAATTCAAAAATCCTGGCGCTATCTATGTAATAAATCTGAAACCAATAGATCAATAACCAAGTATGAATAAAATTACACATTACAAATAAAATATGAAAAAACACTAACGTACAATCAAAGAAATAAAAATATTCCATTATATACTAATATGAATGTTTTATTCAAAATGACCTAAATATTTCTTATCTATATATACTCTTAGAAAACTTTTAGGCATTCCATAATCCATTGCAAAAAAATAAAACATTTTTATGTTCTTAGTTCTATTATCAATGTCAGTTACTAAATTATTATATATATATATATATATATATATATATATATATATATATATTAATATATATATATACTTGCTTTGAACGCTTATTTCAGGTTCATTTCAGACATTGTTGGCTTGGGTGAATGGCTCTTCAGTAGTTTCAATTATTACGCTAACATCGCTCTCATAAGCATATCCCTACTTGAATTATAAAGCTAGAGAATAAAGGTAAATAAAGAGATTTGGAAATTTTATTAGAATGAAGATTGTTTTTAAAAAGTTCTATTTGCTTTCGTGTTGATTCTGAATTGTTTCTAATGCTTTTGATCATGAGTAATTGATTTTCTTTTGTGTTTCTATAGATTTTATTTGAGATGTTTGAATTTCAAAAGTTGAATCTATTAACATTAAGTTTAAATTCGTTTCTTTTGTCACATATAATTAATTTTAATTCATTTTGACAATTATTATTTAAATCAGCTTTTACTCCTTTTCTCGTTATTATCCATCTTTTTAGTGTAGATGTGTCTGTTATTTTACATTTATAACATTCTTTTAAATTTTAATATGTTTTGATATCTATTCCTCTTGTTTTATTCACTTCATTGCTTAATTTTATTCATGCGTTCGCATGGATGTGACCAATTTTTGTACATTTGTTTCTTATTCCCCCCCCCTTCTTTTCTGTTTGGAATTTGCATTTGTATAATTTAATTTGAAACTTCTTTCAACCCCCTTTGAGTGTTTTATTTACTTCTGTCAGCCTTGTGTTGTACTTGTTGACGCACAAGGAGTTTTTCTCAAGAGAATACAAAAATATTAAAATCAAGAAATATAGCTTTAATATTATTTTCACTAATTTATATTAATTTAAGTTCCTCAGGATAACTACTTCTACAAATGGTAGAAAATTCTTTTAAATTAAAAATTATGATATCATCACCATATCTAAAAACAGATTTTAACCTTAGAACAGTTTTTTTCGAGTATATATATATAGTTGATTATTTTCCAAACAATCAAAATTCAAGTAACATTTTCCATATAAACACTTATTAAACTGGTAATTAAAATTAAAAATAAAATAATGTTACCTTATTAATAATCATACAATGGAATGCATAAAGATAGATTATAAACTAATGTATTAATAGTAGTTAGATTATTATTACTATGAAAAAGACAACC
>BGPR01001189.1:0-235324 GCA_013235015.1 Araneus ventricosus | reverse complement strand
TATATATATATATATAAATTTCACAAAAATCCTATTAAATTTAGAAGCTTTACTAATGGTTGCAAAATTAATATTACTAAATCAGGCAAAACTATACAAAAATACATGCAGGCAACTATAAAAATTTGAGAAAACAAAGCATTACAAGAATTAATAATAATTGTTTTGAAATAATAAATGCCATTAAAGATGTTGATATTGTTTCTGTACAGGCTTTTGACTTTCAAGATTTATTTAATAGTAGAGTTATTGATGATTTGTTAAACACTCTAATAAAAATTCATAATCATCATTTGGCTTCAAAAAGGCAATAGACATTCATAAACACAAAACTCTTAATAACTTGTTTTAAATGAAAATTTCATTAATTGTGATAAAAAAATGGGGCATCAGATTAAAGGTATACCACATGGTGGACCTGCAAGCAATAGTTTAGCAAATATTTACCTACATTAATTTGAAAAAGACAATATTTCCAATTATTCTTTTTTAATGTATAGATATATTGACGATTTTATTGTATTTAATAAAGAATTAGACCTAATGACAGAAATTAATTTCAATCCTCATTACTTGAAACTAATAACAACAAATTATATTCAAAATTTCTTGATATAGAGAATAATATTAGTAGTAAAAAAAGTAATACTCATATTTTTGATAAAAGAAATGCTTCTGATTTTTAAAAAAATAAATTTACTTTTCGGTATAGTAATGTCGGCAGATTAATCTTCACAAATTTGATTTTAAATTTTATTCATAGAAACAACCTGTTAGTTTCAGATTATAAAAATATGCTCATTATCATTATTAATAATAATTTATTAATAATTCTTTGTTGTATGGTTTCCACCCTTCAACGCCGGTCTGTACCGTGGCCCTTCGCAAACACTGTCACGTCAACATCCATCCTTCTGTTGCGTAAAATTTATTCTTACTTTGCTATATCACATCGTAATTTTGTTTTAATTATTCAAAACTCCTTTCTCTGTTTTTGGTTCAACATTAGGGATTAGAATTAATGTTTTAGGCCTTACGACGTAACTGATTGCAAGAAAATGTCAAACTTTTTTATATTTTAGCAATTCACAATAACTTCATCCCCTGAAGAAACGTTATTGTGCTTTAATTTATACCAGTTTCTCTCCATCTTCAGCATTCAGTACATTTGTTAGACATAAATGAAATAAAAACTCAACAAAAAGATGATAATCTCTGTGGACCTAAGTACCATAAAGTTAAGGATGTAATAGTAATTAAAAAGGAAAATTTGTACAAAATAGTTAATTAAATCAAGCTCATGAACAGTTTGATCATCCTGGTGTCCAAAAAATGTTAAATTTAATTACCCCTCAATATTATTGGCCTAATATTACCTCTGATATCAATGAATTTGTTAAACATTGCTCTGTTTGTCAACTTAACAAGAAGCGGAAACAAAAAAGATTTGGCCTGCGCCAACAAGTTCCATCTACTAGTACACCTTTCGAATGTATTTCTGTAGACACTGTTGGAGGTTTCAATTATTACAATTGAACAAAAAGATTTCTTCATATTGTGATTGACCATGCAACAAGACATGTTTGGGCTTTTCCTTCAAAAAATGAATAATCTGAAACTTACATTAATATTCTAAAACAAATTTTCCTAATTCAAGTCCCTGTAAAATTATTAACTGATAGAAATGGTGCATTTACTTCTTCTAGATTTAAAAAATTCTTACGAAATAATAATGTAAAGCACCTTCTAACAACGGCCCACCACCCACAATCGAATGTCAAAGTTGAACGCGTTAATCATTAGTAACTAGTCTTAAATGTAAAGTTAACTCCTCTTCCACTAAAGATCCTTAGACCAAATTATTAGAAAGTGTTACTAATGAATATAACTTAACTTCCCATTCAGTAACCAAATATCCACCAGCATACTTGTTGCTTGGTACGTTACCTTATGATTCCCCTATTGGTCAAAATAGTTACTATGAACCTGTTAACGAAGCTCGTAATTTGGCTTTACAAAGAACAATAGACTATCATAACAAACACAAAATAAGATATGATGCACGTTTTGTTGACAAGAAATTTAACCCAGGTGATCTTGTTGTTTATGTAGAATTCCAATATCCCAATACTAGAAAATTAAGTCCTCCTTTTTCTGGCCCATATGAAATTATTGAGTAATGCTCTGAAGTAACTTATGAAATTAATAAACCGAATTTTTTAACAAAACAATCTACACAAATTGTGCATATTTCTAAATTAAGATGTTTTTATTCACCAGATAATCTTAAATTGCGTCATGAATAATCAATAACTATAAAAAAGGCTTGTCTTGCCTTTCTAATTCTGTTCCTTTTGGTAAGAGTCAGTCCGTTCAAATATCATTTTCCCATGGAGGGCTGAATTTTACATATTTTTCTTCTTTGGTGTTTTTGCCCAAAGAACAAAACAATGATGATAAATGAAACAACTCTTACTGTTTAAAAACAGCGTTTAACTTTATTGTACTCTGTTTTGTGCATTCTCTCTGTGGGAGAATGCATGAAATAGATCAAAAAGACCTAGTCCCTTTTCTGCTTAGACAACATCATCAAGATTAAAAATACTGTTGTCACTGATTTTAAACTCAACAAAATGTCACTGACATCAAACATTAGTATATTCATATTTTTCTATTTAAAACGTACTGTATCTTTGTTTATAAATATTTTTTTCATACTATTTTACATGTACATACACTTGAATATTTACATTTAAATTATTATTCATATTAAGGAATCAGTAGTTCCATTTTCTATTGTAAGAACTTTTATTTGAAGAACTTTTCATCGCGTGAATGGAACTTCCTTAATTTCAACTAGCTAGTGTTAACTTTATTGGAGTACTCCAGGGAACATGATATATAATAGAAAAAAATTGTATGCATATTATTGAATTAATTTTTATATTTAAATGAATATGTTCTATGTTTTTATAAATATTTTTGCATTTATATTTTTGGTTGTACTCACTGAAGTGCATCCGAGGTATTTGGATATCTTATTGTTCATTTATTGTTAATATTATTAATTTAAACCATGACCAGCAATTTATCAAATTTTTAATAGTACTTTATAACTTGTCCAACTTCGCACATTCTGCAGTAGCAAGGGCCCTGCTGTCGTACGACTCTTGCGGAGAGAGGAAATTGTGATATTTTAATTTTTTAACTTTCTTAAATCATTTTAACGACACCTCATTTTAATTACTTCTACTTCCATCGTAATAAGCGCACTACGACTTTCATTTCGAGTCACGAATCTTTTCCGGGGAAATTCCCTTCTCTGGGTACTTAAACTTTCTGCGCATTCCTATCTGCCCTTTTTGACTCCAACATGTAAACGAATAGTAACGTCACGCTGCTTCGTGCGTTAACTCTTGATTACTGGTCATAGATCTACATATACATTATGATCCTTTCCTATAAACAATAACGTGAAGTATCTGCTACGACTGAATAAATGAAGATTTAACAACTGCTGTCTTTTCCTTTACGAACATGGATTACTTCACCTTTAAAGCCTGAGCTTTCATATATATATATAGTACTAGGCATATCACAATAAGACACAATAAGAATATGAATTCTCTTATTATTTATAAAAAATATTTTTATAACTTTTTTTCATGTTAGTTCGGTCCCCTTTTCTACGTTGTGAGCCACCCTTCTTAGACCACTTTCCAATATATTTCCCAACTTCGGTATGTCGAGTGCATAAGAAACAATTTCTACTTTTATGTTTCGAAATATTTTCTCTCCTCTGATCTGTGTTTTGACAAAACACGCCGCAATCAGCGAAAATATTGGAACCAGGAATTTTTCCGAAATGGTTTGGATCAACTCCTACTTTGTTGGGGAGGGTTTATATTTTTCAATTTTTTAAGCCAACATGTTTCTTTGACACATATCACATACCTGAGGTATTTTCATTTTGAAGAATGTACCCTACAGAACGCCGAACTGGGATGAACAAGTGTAGGAACAAGATTGAAGTAGAACAAAATTAATTTTGAAATATATACATCTCTTTATTGTCTGTCAAATGTTGCGTTTCGTACAGATATTTCTGTTATGCACGATTGTATAGATTTAGATTTGATAAAAATATAATAAACAGTAAGCCAATTTTTAATTGTTTTCTTAATCCATTAACGCACAGCGTCCTCATTTAAGGACAGTGACGTTTTCAATTCCATGGCTATACCGAATACATTCCATGGATTTTTTTTTTTTGCTTTTTCTATGAAGTCAATTGGTATTCCAGATTTCCTAAACAGATTTCAGCAGGCTACTAGTTAACTGGACTTTGAAGTCAAAATGTCGTCATTTTGAATTTTTTAAAATTTTTCCTTCGATTTATTTTTGAGATCATTCAAGGAATTAGAAAAGAATTTTTATCTTTTGATATTTTACTATGTAGCAAAAATCTTGACTACTTATGCAAAAATTGTTTGATTAAATGAAAGAAAAAAAAAGAAAAGAAAAATACTAAAATATTTTTTTGCTCTGAAGTTAATTTTACTTCACACATCTTAATATTGGTGTATTGAACATTATTTAATAGCAATTTATTTGAATCTATGCCTTATATTAATTCAGGTGTCAATGGGTTAAGCATTTGCTCATAAAATGCAGTTGGCGATTTGGTTGGAGGAATATTAATTTTTTTGGCAAAATTGAAAAAATAACATAATATTTATAGATATATATTAATTTTTAAACATTTCTTTAAACACTTTTAAGGGTTATAAATTTTATAAATGGGAAGTAGGTAGTAGAAAATTTTTATTGGTTTAATGAAAAATGGTAAGAATGTGAATAAATTACCCCTAATTAAATTAAATTTAATGGGGTAATTTATTCACTTGTGAATAAATTACCCCTTTGATTTTCATTTAGTAATACTTGTTAATATAACTAATACTAATTCAATAGTCATAATTAACCGTTAAAACTAGAGACTTTAAGTACGGTCTTGTAATTATTTCCTTTTCTGCATTTGATTATGATTTTGGATATCCTTTTTATCTTTTAATCAATTTTCTTAAATGTCGTGAATAAAGTTTTTCACTGAGGTATTAAAACTAGTGTTCTTATTTGAATCACACACACGAATGATTGAGAAACTATACGCATCTGTATAAGAGTGCGTTCTACAAAAAATAAATAATTGTAAATAAATGTTAAAGACTTAAACTGGTAAACGATTGTCTCTGACTCTTGATTGGTAACATTTTTTTTTCATCTTCCTTTCCATTTCAAACCAGAATATCAGAACTCAGACAAAAACATATAAAGGTAGTTTAAAGCCGAATGAGAATACATTTATTACTCAGAAGATATATTAAGCAAAGTTAAACTCTATATGATATTTTTAGAAATAGTCCTCTTTGGGTTGTATGCACATGTCCCAAGGAATTTGCCAGTTCTGCAACACATGTTGGGAACCACCTTGTCAAATTTTCCCTGGAACCACCTTGCCTCCTTCAAACAACATTAAAGTGTATAATCTCTGGCCTGCAGTTTAAAATTTAAGTGAGGGGTTCAAATCATAAGAACTACATCCGAAATGCATTTATTTATTTATTTACACCCCGCCCCGGCCCAGCCTACCCAAGAGGGTGTAAGGCCTTCCACAGGCCGGAGGCGAAACATAGAACAAAACAAATGAACTGTTATTAAAAACACATTTAAAGAACTCGATTAAACAATGAGCAACATACATCCGAAATACATGAAAGGCAGAGAACACATTCATTTTTTTTATTGGGCCATATATTATGAAACTATTGCACAAAAATTAGACCGTGCAAAGGATAGGCGCCAACCAGTTGGATTCAGCTCAGAGAGTTTATTGTCGGATATATTTATTTAAGTTTTTCAATGGTTTCACGGAATACTTGCAGTCACTGTTGTATGCATCCCATGCTCATAAACCATCCCATGATATTTGAAAAACACCTTAACCTTTTCCACTGACTGACTGAACCATTGGCGTCGAGGAACCTAATGTTTTTCAATTTGCTTTTCGGATCATTGGGATGATGCCTGATCTAATCACTTGTACTGATGCATTTCAGGTAGGATTTCTCTTCTTGGCTGTCAGACTATGAAGCTCGCGGTTTTCATGCTTCATAGGGAGGTGCTTCTTTTCAAAGTGGCGTAATGCTTTACAAAAATTACAGAAACTATTCGAAAATATTCACAATACAGGAACAATAAATTACACAAAAGCAAATTCTTCAATTTTTATTATTATACAAGTATTAACATAATCTCTTCTTCGTGAAAATGAAGGTAATAACGAACAGAGTGCTTTTAAAATAGAAAAATAATAATCCAAATTACATACCAATAAATATTTAGCTGTTGTCATCTCATCTTTACTGAATGTTTTTACAGTAAAAGTAATAGAGAGAGCTGTACTATTTTTGCATCAATCTTCAGAGAATATTTTAAAATACTCTCCAATTTTATTCAGTTTTCATGGACAGTTTGATGGCTAGGGACTCAAATATTTGCAAAGTTCTTCTTTCTGATCATCTTCTCTATGAAAGACTAAAAAGTAGAAAGTAATAATGATCAAAAGTAAAAGTTTTTATAAACATACATTATTTTATATTTTTGAAAATACATTTATGTACAAAAAAGTAAAAAAAATCATCCTTTTAATTAAAAATTCTGACGTCAGAACAAAATCGTTGAAGCCTAAGACTCTGAAAGCAATACCGTAATGGACATGAATTTACAATGAACATAAAAAATAAATTCCAAATATTCACTAAGAACTAAAAATATATTATAAATAAAATGCGATTAAAAACTCCAATTTACATTGAATATTAATATCAACGCAAGTCATTTTTGGTATCCAGGTGTGTGATAAAACATTTACTTTCTTCATTTCAGTACACTTATGTAAATATATTTTAAATTTTAAAATTATTATTAATTTTAAAATTTTTCTCATAAAAATGGCTCAGTGTCAGGAATCAAGCTATATAATTTTAAGAACGTTTAAGATCACTTCTTTCTGCAATACGAATAAGAGAAATTTCTCTTTTCATAGTTGTTAGGAAATGAAAGCAATTTCTTATGTGAATTACTGTTTAACAAATATGAATTATTTTCGTAATTTTCAATAAGAGTTAATTATCTTTTTAACTATAAAGTTTCTTTTATTTATATTAATTTTTTCCACCATTCATTATTTAAACACATTTTTATTTGTAATTTAGTCTAATATTTAAGACGTTATTTCAATTAATCACTTTTAATCTTCTTTAAAAGTATACATGCTCTTATCTTCAACTTGAAAGTACTGTCTAATAATATCAAATGTTCTACATTATGAACGTTAAACTTAACTCTCTTATTTACATAACAGTCTGCAAAATAAATAAAAGCAAATAGTATTCAATGCAGTAGGTACAACATAAAGAGAACGAAGATGCAAAAAATAATTTCCAGTTTTTATTTTTTCTTAAGCTGTATATTTTTCTATATTTCCGACCATAATAAATTCTTCTTGAAATAAACAGTCCGAAATATTGCCTTTAGTAAAGTTAATTCTGATGTTTCAGCAAGACTGAATGAATAATTGAATAAGACGAACTATAAGAGACTGACTTCCTTTCAGAGAACTTCACCACTCAGTTTCGCAAAGAACATCAAACATTCTTGCCATGAAAAAAAAGCTATTGCAGTTCTTCTATTTGGTAGACTAGACAAGAATTCCATGCTGGCGATAAGTTGATTGTTATCGACCGCTAATTTTATTGCCTCAGGTTTTTTGTCAATTACTAGCAAAGATGTTAACCATGTATATTGAAGAAGAGCCATTAAAAAGAAATTGCCTTCCAGATTAATATTTGCATTGAACATAAGAACGAATTACTGGCGATAAATATGGAGGTCATTTTAAAATTTTATCTTTCTGTTACATCTAGATCCATATAAATGACTAATGAGAAATAAATGGTGATTCGTGAAATTTACACCATTAAACGTCAATAAAACTGACGCAATTCAGAATAAGTGGAACATCTATGTCAAATTCAGATATGAAAACATTCCTTACAATATTTCATGAAATTTTAATGCTTATTGCAATCGTTATTTTGATATAAAAAACTTGGTTTGAATATTATAATTTCCCCCTGCTTTAATGGTCCGTACTGTCACGGAAAATGAATTTGGATAAATATTATATTAATAAAAAAGATTTATAAACAACAACGTAGATTCAAAATGAATTATTGTGCAGTCAACATTCTCATATATAAGAAATTAAAAGAAATATTATATATATATATATATATAATATGAAACAATCATAAGAGAATTGTAAAAACAACATAATCAACAAAAACATTCATAATACAAAATGTCAAGAAAAAAATTCCGCGGTAAGAAAATGCCGAGAGTTCTTATAGAGAGAAAATAATTACTATTGTATATATATAAAGATTCATATAAACTGTTCTGCCAAAATAATGAAATAATCCTTGACAAATGAGACATATTTAGCTTAACTTGATATGGTTTTTTATTGTCACAGTTTCTGTCGAGAATGTTATTGCCATGACAATGTTATGTATTAAAAAAGTTTAATTCGTTAAGTAATTATTTTAGACCTTTAACAAAACATTTATTCAATTAACAAGAAATGTTAAAGTTAAGAATAATGCTATTTTCGAATTTATAAAATAGTTAACGGTAATGTAGCTCGTTTTATAATATTATGAAATTATAATACTTTGAGTTTTTTCTAGAAATAATTCAAGATATATTGAACTGATAGTATCCTTTTAGAAGCTTATTGTTATAGTATGAATCAAACCCTAAATATTACGCAAAATTCGAAAAACAGCAGGAAACAAGGAGGAATTGTTGCAAGGATATTATCAAATTATTATAATATTTTTTCGAAATATTTTTAATTTCCTTCCAATCAAATTTATTTCATCAATGTATCTGATATATGTCTTAAGCATGCTCAACATCTTAAACATGTTATATACTTCTATACATCCTTTCCTGAAAAGGATATTCCATCACAGAAGAAAAAAATATTTACAATATTTTTCAGATGCATCAATTTTTCTAATAAACCTGAAGATACATAAAATCGATCTGAAACGCATTCAGTATGAATAATTTTTATGTTAATCATAAAAGCAACGACTTTCGTTTTATCAAATATATCAAATTTCCTCACTATTACGTACAACAACTTCCGTCAAATATATCTTATTTATTTCATATCATCCTTGCAGCAATAATGCTTTAAAAATTTGGTGTCACCCGCAATTTAGAGAATATAAAATATAACATCAGAATCTAAAGCTCATTAAATGGCTGTAGCTGCAGCCTCAACTTTGTCTAATAAGTGAAACTTTGTTTTAATAAGTGAATTTTGTTAATGGAATCATGTATTTCCACGGTATATATAAGACAGACTAATTACATTTAAAACGAGTTCTTGGAACAGTTTTAAATGTAATTAAAACAGTAATGTAATGAGCAGTGGTAGAGACGAAGAGCTCTTCTTGGACTGAAGTATATCAGTTTGAAACAGACGTAATTCTATGGTTAAATGTGTCTGGAATAGCTTTTTCCAGTTACAGAAACCAGTTTCAAATTGCAAATACCATCGCTGGAAAGGTGGACGAAGCCCCACAAGAGTCAGGATACATGCAGAAGATCTGTACTCTGCATTAAATACAACCTACTGTAAAGAGACAGGGGAAGATTTCTATTAGGAACTCGTTGCTGCATCTGGAGCAATTGTTTTAGGAACCGTATGCAGACATAAAGAGGAGAAGGTACTTTAATGTAATTTAATATAATAAGTATAATTTTTATAAATATACATACATTTTCTATACTGAGAGAATTGTAATAAAAAATACATCTCGTATGTTTAATTAAAAATTATCAAAAACATTTAGTACGAGAATTGTCTACTACAAACAAAATCTTTCTTTCAACTTGGGAACAGTTTTATGTTTCGATAATACTAAGAACAAATGTTTAAAAATAAATGTATTAGAATATTTATAGCCACGGAAAGCATTAAAATTCAAATAGGGGTATCTGGGACTTCATTCATAAAATAACAACACATAAGATCCACACTTCTGCTTCTTCATGCTGAGCTACAAAAAAAAGAGAGATTTATTTACAGAAAATATGTTTCAAAGTGTTTCAAATTCCATCGCTTTCACGAAATGTCCTTAGGCCGATTATTTACAAGTTTTTTGCACTCAAGCGATTCGAGGCCAAGAATTTTTTCATCATTTTTGTTCGTGCGTGATGTATCGATAAACATGTTTTGTCATCGATTTACATGCACCGGATTTTGGAAGTATCTCGAGTTACTGCACTTGCATAAAATTTTGTCCCTTAGGACATAGAAACGATGATAAATTCTTAAACTGATTCGCAAGTAAGAAGGATAGTGTTTGAAGAGAAATAGATCACAGTCACACACTGAAATATACAGTTTGCATGTTAGAAATAATATCGTAAATCTAAGAAAAGATTTGTGTTGAGGATCTTTTTTTTTGCTGTTTAGGTGAATAATCTTCACTCTCATTTGAACACCTCATATGTTTAAAATATATACGTATATCAAACAGTTTAATAAGTTGAAACTACAACGAAAGGCACTTCTTGTCACATGATTGCTATGACAAAGCAAAAATATCTCAAAAAAGTTTAAATGTTAAATCAAATAAGTAATTATCGGTATTACCATGAAAATATATTACGGTTCTAATAGGTTATATTGTGTTATATTTTTCTGATAAATTAAATTTCTGTGAAACCATGCTGATAACAAACGTGCTAAAATTAGTGTTTAAAACTGTTTTTTATTTGATGATTACAGACATTTATTATTGCACTATTTTTATTCAGTACAGAATTACTATTTTCATTCAAGAGTTATAAACAGAATATGCAATGAATTACTAGTGTATCGGTTATACCAGATTAGAAATAATTTGCTGTTATTTTAGTTTTGCTACACCATTTTAATGAATTTCAAGAGCTTTATCGAATGAATCCATGATCATTCTCTAATTTTCATGATCATGATCTAATTTTGGGCCATGGGGGACATGAAACAACAGTAACAATCCATGATCAACTTCCACTTCAAGCCTTCTCCATAACCCACAAGCCGACATTGGAAATTTGTTGCGTCTTCTTCGTCGATGGAACAGCGCACTTTAGCTTTTCTCCCCTACCACACGGAAGAACTTTCACTTTATGGAGGAAAGAACACTCAACAGAACAGACACACACGTGCTTTAACACTCACATTATTAGCTATATTCTGCGGATTTCTTTATTAGATAGTAGTAGTTTAGTTTTTTTTCTCTGTTTCTTGTTGTAACTGTACACTTCATGCCCATTTTTCAAATTCTTATTAAATTTTTTTCTGTTTTTGTTTATATATATATTTATATGCATACTTCTCTCACTTTCTTGCATACTTGATTTGTGTTTTTGTAACCTTTTCCAACTCACTTTTGCTGTCATAATTTGCCAGACAGTTGAGGAGCGTCTCCCGATGTCTCTTCCACTACATATCCGCTACACTGTTTAAATTATCAAAAGTTATCGTCGCAGAAGCATGAAGTGGTGTTATATTCTGCTCCATTAGCTGGAGAGTACGTGCGCCTCCTTAGCAATGGCTAAGACGCGCGGGGTCATAGAATGACCCCAAACTAAAATTCAACCCTGAGCTGTTAAAATTATTATGTTTTTAGTTGGAAAAATAACGCTTTTGACTTTCAGACATTAAGTATACAGTGCTTAACATAAATCAAATCTACACCATTATTGTCCACTTATAAAGCACGGATTTCTAGAGGTTCATTTTTCGCGTATCTCTTTCACGTGAAAAGTGTGGTGCGAAATTTCTCGATAAATATATTTGTTCACTCTGCAAATAACTGTATCATGTCATCGTTGATGAATAACTCCCAACTCTTCAAAAGGCTTATCACATCTTTCGCTTGTTCCAGTAAGCGCGACACAATATTATGACAACGAATATTTTGCCTAAATTTTATATTTCTCCACTTAATGCCCTATTTGATGAAAACAAATCCAAGTTATTCACATCTTCATTTCCAGAATCTGCGTCCTCTTCCGATTCCGTATCATGTTCGCAGAAACTTTCATGATCTGAAAAAAATCTCTTCTAAAACATCCTCAGATCCATTGTCTTCATTGTCAAAGTCTGGATCTTCATCAGTTTCAACTTCGGCAAGAAGTTTACCTAAACGCTCCATTTCTTTTTCTTATGGAGTCGGCATTGTGAGAAATAGTTAAATACCTCAATTCGGCAAGGAAAATAACGAGCTGACCGTTTCAGCTACTTTTAATAACTAGTCTGTGGAACAAACGGAAAGACGCGCGGGGTCATAACCCCAGTAACTGATCAAACATGTATTAGGGAAAGAAAAATTAATTATAAATTACTTACTAAGTACTGTGAAAAGGCAGAGGGGGTGACTAACTCAGCTACTGATAAGAAAGGAATGAACAGGTGGCTAGTTTTCTACGAATCTGAGTTTTCCGAGGGCTTCGGCTCATAAAATGATCCCCGCACGTCCTCCCGGGTTAATAGACTTTCACGCTACTAAATGAGGCATGGGTTTAACAAGTGAACATAAGGTTTCATAAGTTACAACGTGCTAGATATCGGCGAGAATTTACACAAATATTGCAAACACGAGAGTGATTGATGACGTACTTGCATACCGAAGCCCAGAGTTTAACAAACGTGTTCAGAAGTATTCAACTTGCCTACCTCAATGATCGTGTACTTAGGTGCTTTTATTAACAGATACAAGACGATTTGAGCGAATATAGAACTTCATACCTAATATTAAAAAAGATTAATGTAACAAGATAGGCCCCTAGTTAAGCATTTGTAATATTAGTCAAATTTCAAGAGATTTTGATTAATTCGTTATTCTAGAATTTATCTTTATCTCATTTGTTAATATCTAATAATTTTATAAAGTTGCTTGTATCATATTATAAACATTTTATAATATTATGTAATTATAAGAGATTAAAAATAAACTGTGAGAATTTAATTCGCACAATAAAAAATTTAAGTCAAGTGACAACTCCTCAAAATTGAGAAACACGCTTATGAAAAAATGCATTTACATATTGATTTTATTTATCAATGTGATCCTAAATGCCTGGTCTGTTATTATAGGTTCTCCGCCCACATTTCATAAATTCATTTTGAGAAAGTTTCAACCTATTTCGAATGGTTTCTGTAGCTTTATTACTAGCAGTCTGAAGAAGATTATAATTTATGCATCGAAATGAGGAAATTTCGATAATATTGTAACCTGACTGACTTTCCGATAATAACGCCATTGATTTTTTCTGACTTATATGTATAATAACAATACGGTTATATTAGATTTATTTTTTACTGTCTTTTGTCGTCTCTTTAATTTAATTTCAAAATTTGGACGCTATTGTATCATAGTAATCATTCAAGATAAATTCAAGAACATAGCAAAGAATGAATCTGTAGAACGAAATTTTGTCGTTTGTTAAGGATATTATTTTTAATACATGTCAGAAATATTTTTAATGAATAAAAATATTCTTCATTTCTTTAAAATTACTTTTAAGCTTTCAAAATTTCAGAAAATAGAAAGGAATCGGACAAAATCTAGAGATCAGATTAATTGAAATTCGATAAGACTTTTTCATAGTGAATACATCGTCTGTCTCTGTATGCAAAGAAAAAAATGTTTAAGACTAGTGCAAAATGAAATTATTCGTCTCAGGAATTATTAAAAGATTTGCTGATCCAAAGTAATTAAATTTTTCACCTAAACAAACAGGGATATTCAAGAATGGGGAAAGAACATCATCACCAACTCAAAAGCGAAATTCTTGAATTCAGAAAAAAAAATTATTCGAAAATCAATAACGATTTTTCAATGGAATGAGGAAATTAAAACTTGAAAAGACAATTAAATGAAATTTCAAGTCACGAATTTGTTGTCAGTAACACAATGAATTAATAATTATTTTGGATTCGTTAATTCAAAGTATACTGTCAAAATGTTTTTTGAAGAATAATGTTTGTGTTTGTGCACAAATTACATAAATTACTATTCATATTTATAGCCATTTAGCTTTTTATTCTAATTTATATGAATATTATTGTCCTGAATTTATTAATTGCATTCTTTTCACCCCTTAAGACTTTTATTTTATTTATTTTTTGCTGTCTAATAAGATGACGCATCCTGTTTTGGAAAAGGGCTATCGTTTTCATTCATCTAAGAAGACATAGAATACTTGAGATACTTATGAATTCTACGTAATTTTTGTGTCAAATTATAAAGCTAATTAATGATTAACTTTTTGTTTATAAGCCTAAAAATGCGCTAATTCGATGCACGTGAATATCATGGGAGAGAGACTTAAGGGGTTAATTAAAAAAAGTCTTTTAATGGTTAAGTACGACTTAAGACTAAATATGAGAAATTAAAAATCTTTACATATCAAAATGATGAAAACTACGGCCTTTAGCAAATATCATGTTCGTTCCAAAACGCATTTTCTTCAATAGCTAAAATAAAATTTTCATTCTTCCAGTGCTTTACTTACCTGCAGTAGAACGACCACCGTTCCCGCTAAAATGACAAAAAAAATCGAACAAGAAATTTCAATTTCGATTTTGCTCAAAATGCGTACGTGCAAATGCATTCGCTTTCAAGCTCTAGTAACTTAGAATCTTTTCAATTGACTCCACGCGCTGGTCATAAAGTATATCATTTAAAAAAGTTTTCTTTAGGAGCCGTACTGTGAATTCGAATTCAATTCCCGCCCTACACTATCTTTAACCAAATATCTGTGCCTAACAAATGGAAAATATGGCAATGTTAGAGTAATTTATGGGAGGAATTTCATGCCCTGTTCCATTCTTTGTGGTGTATTGGGTAATTCTCGGCTTTGATTCTTTGCCCTGCAGGCACATCCCTGCAGACGATAACTGCAAGAAGGGGATGAGCAGGGGTGGACCACCACTGAGGAAGAGCATTCGAGCCATCAACGTACACCGCTTTTCCATTTTCATTTCATCCGGTTGATAATAAAATATTGAAAGGGGGCGTTCGGACATTGCGTTTACAATGTGGTGGAAAACATGCTGTTTTTGAGGCGGTGGAACTGAAATCTATAGAAATAGATATGTATGCTGGCAATTGTTTAAGATTAGTTTATTTGTGTTCCCGGCGTTTTAATTTTTCAAACAAATAAACATTGTTGATGTGAAAATAAAAATACGACTTTTTTTACAATTTTCAATACGAACTTAATTCCTAATAAATTTCAAATTCTGAAAGCACCTTAAGATAGATAATGCAGTGAACCTATTAATTATGAGAACTTATTGAATATTTGAGGAAATTAAATATGTTATTTAATTTAACAACACAAAAAATAAAATATTATATAATCAAATAGTTATTTATAATTATTACACTGAAATTCTGGGATAGTTTTACAGGCTGACATTAATAAATCAATAATAATAAAAAACTACGTTAGTAATATTGGTGATTTGTTTGGGAAAGAAAACAACTAAAGATTTCAAACATAACTTAATCACTTGTAATCCTCAACAAATTAGTTATTTTTTCAAGATAAGTATTAAATGTGTTAAATATTTCCATATTTCAATAATTTGATTCTTCTAGATAGTTTTCCTCTATTTTTATAAGTGAATATTAAGTTATACATATTTGTCATGCAGGAATACACTATGTGGTGTTTTAAAACATATTCATTAATTAATATTTTTTCTTAGTACAAACTTATCTATTCTATCTTATCTATTAATCAATAAGTAAGCAATGATTAATCATTAACTGAGTGCGTTGTGTATAAATTTTTCAATAAGCAATAATTGAAATAAAACCAGGCCTTACCTCCTGAGTTCCAAGCCGACATGAGATAAATCACTAAGACAAACTTCTTACTTTTAGATTTCAAGATTTATTTCATGGCAAGAAAAATTTGAAGAGGGAAGAAAACGAATCAAAATTCACATAAGAATCAATGCTCTTACACTAAATCAACCTGTTGAATAAAATTATAAATTTTTGAAATATAAATGAGAGTGCACTAAAAGATATCATTGGTTATATTCAAAACTGAAGAGTATTAATACACACACGGATCTCATATCTAATCACGAATAAAAAAATCAAACAACACAATTTCTCACATCACTGATATATGAAAAAACACAAAAATTTAAGAATAATATTCATTCATTAATACGAAGTTCATGACACAAGCAGTAACAAAGCAAACCATCATTATAACAGACCAAATCAAAATCATTTCCCATTTCTAAATGGTACCAAATAGATCAAATAATAATTAGTACAACAAATCTCTAGAATTAGCTCTCAGATTTAAGTCAACTGAAGAAAGGAACAGCATCCTTATACAGTAAATGAATTTCAATATATTCTCACCTCATGCAATATAAAATTTCACAAAAATAAACCTTCTAGAGAAAATTCTCTCACATGATCGTTTTGTATTAATTTAAAACTTGTTAAAAATTTTGGAAATTTTTGTAATTTTTCCATTTTTCCTCCTAACTAGACATTTGCGTATGCGCGCACAATCGCTTTGTTTTTTACAACTATACCACGATTTGTCGCAGACTAATCAGTCGGTATGATAAACTGCAATGACTAACATCACCGGCACATTTTTTTTAGCAAATATTACCTTATCGGAATTCACAGACCAATCCGATTAAAACTATGGAATCCTAGCACTAGACTTCTTACATGTAGATAGATGCTCTGAATCGGATTCACAGCGTTGCTAATCACCACCGACACAATTTAATGCATTTATCAATTTTTAGCACTTTCCACACTGGTTCAGACAATTAGCATTACCTATCATCATCCTCACGGTGCTGTTCGTGGAAAGCTCGAAGGCTCTACGGACGATCTTACCTTTTTCCTCTCTTTTCAATATTTTTCCACATCGTTAACTGGCCTCGTCGCTCTCATTCTCCAGCAACTCTAAAAAAAAAGATCTTCACCAAACCCCCAAACTGATCAACCCTTGGTGAAATTGAACAGCCGGGTCCCAGGAACGTTCTCAAAGTTTCTAAGAGACACCAAAGGGGTCAAACAGCTACTAGAGTCCCGGAATTTTGAGGGAGAAGCAAAGAAACCTGATAGAAAGGGGCTCCTGGCGGAAACAAGCCCCAAAAGATGGCGAATATCTTAATGCGGAAGAAAGAATATGTTGTTCTCATCACACACAACATAATATCGTTGTTAAACTTTATCTTTTTATCAAACCATTGAATTACCAATTAAGGTAGTGAACAAGAAAAAGTGACCATAATTTTGTTTCTTTCCCTTCCTGCGTGAACTATTCTACTAAAAAGGAGAATCCCCCCTCATTAATGAATATGCAGCACTGCCCTTTAAGTTCTCATGAAAATTCATCTGTTCAAATTAATTCAATGCATTCAAATCTCATGAAAGAGAAAAAGAATTAAAAATGTTCCGAAGTTATTAGGCGACTTTTCCACCCAATCATTATTGATTAGAAATGTCTTTTTTGGTTGTTGTAGCGTATTGCAATTTCTATACAGCAGCGTCGTTGAATTCTCATGGAAAAGTCATCATAACCAGAGGTTTCGTGCATTAGTGATTGAAAATAAAAATTTGAATACGTTGCAAAGGACATGTACGGAATAATGACGGACTGTAATAACTTCTCGCATTGTGGATCATTGGAAAGAAAACAGTCCTTTGTTTACATGGTACTCATTGCAAATATGTTCAATCAAGTTACATAAAATTAACCTATTACTAATACATATGATTTAATAAAGCATCATAATGTTAAAGAGTAAAGAAACTGGCCACTAAAACTAAATACATTTTCCTTTAAAACTTCTTAGTAGTCTAAATAAAGTCGTTTTTAATTTATATGCTATAATAATATGCTATAATTTTTTAAATTTCTTTTGTTCTTTTACTGAAGATAAAGTTCGAGCTAAATAAAATGTGACCTAATTCTTGGAGCTCAATAGGGTCAGATCCTCTTGTGATCGCTTCAGGCAACAGAAGTGATACACTATCCTCGCCGACAATTTTATCTCCTTTACTTTGCTTCGGAACAGCGTTTATCTTATGAGGTTATTTTTCAAAAGTAGAGGATAAAAGCCGCAGTATTTTCTCTAGACTTCCTCGATTTCAAGAGGTAAATGTTATTTAACACTATTTATCATTCGAAAGTAAATAACAATGTTTTAGTCTTAAAGTTTGGATTGATACATAAACAGTTGACAATTTATTACTATGAAGGGAAGACTACGACTATAAGATACAAAACATTCTTCCTCTGGTTTTAAGGCTCCATATACAATATCAACTAAGGAAGCAATTTGTGCAGTATACCTTCATACTAAAACAAAAAAAAAATATTTATTTTGATAAAAAAATTTACAGTTAAAACTTCATGCGAATATTCTAAAACAATATAAATACTGAATTTAATATTTTCTCACTGTGGCAAATTCCAATGTTTTTTCCTCGTTTCATTCTGTTTGATGTTTTTGATTCTTTTTAACTTTTTATATCAGTTCAAAGTTAACAAATGACTCTTTTTTATAGTTAGTTTGAGTTGTAATGATTCTTTTAACATTAACGAATGGCACTTTCTTTAGTTATCTCGTCTTTGTATTCACTAATAAACCAGAAATACAAAAAGAATTCCAAAGAAATAATTTTTTTCTAACATTTTATAGTTCCGAAAAGCATTCAAATTTCAACATGGGCTTATTGGACTGCATACTTAAAACAGACAATACATAAAATCCACACTTTAGCTTCTTCATCTAATCTATTAAAAAAGTAACATTTTTCGGGAAATATGTAAGTTTTTCGAATTGTATAACTTTCATGAATTGTCCTTACGCTGATTATTTAAAGATATTTTGGCATTCAAGCGATTCGGAGCCGAGCAATTTTTCGTTTCAGTTTTCGTGGTGTGTCGATAAACGTGACGAGTCATAAATTTAAGTGTAAGTGTGGTGTAACAGGTTAATAAAGCCGAAAGAGATTTTGTCCCTCAAGACATAAAAAAATAATTATAAAGGCTCACTTGATTTGTAAGAGGTAAAAATTGCAATTGAAGGGAAAATAGATCTGCAGAATAAATTGAAAATTTATTATGTGCAAAGTAAGTTTATAGAACTTCAGTTATTTTAGAAAAAAGCATTTAAGAGTAGATTGAACTTCAGAATACACTGAAAATGTGATGTTTGCAAGGAAAATATACAGATATACGGTAGTATTAAAAATAAAGTTGCTATTAATTTTATGTTTAGAGTAACTTGTATTTCTGTTCAACGGAAAAATTGATATTTTTGTTTAAAAAGAAAATATATTCTTTAATAAATATAATCTTCAGTTGAAAAGTGACTTACCAGAAACAAAAGCATAAACTCTCACTTATTTCAAATGAATATGCAATAAATATCTAAGAAATGCTTTCTTTACCAATACAAAATTTGGAGAATTGAGCTAATCATTAATTTTGCTGGAAACATACCTTTGGCTATCAGAAAGGATTCATTTAATAAATTTGATGATATTTCTCAATAAGTAACAAAAGCAAGAATTAGTTTCCAGACAAAAAACAAACATTTCATTATAAACATAAAAGACTATTTCGAAAGGTTACAAAACTATTTATATCCAATTCACTTTCTGAAAGGAACAAAGAAATAGAAACTTGAAATGTCATTTTAAAAAAAAATGAAATGCTTAATTTTTTTATTATTTTAAGAATAAATATTAAAAATTTTAATCAAAATCAAATTTTGGCAAACAAAAAGTTCAGTAATTTCTTATTTATTTGGGTATAGTTAACCAAAAATTTTTAATACAATTCAAGAGGACGAATTATAAAAGTCCAAACATATACACAAATTAAATCTGTGTTTACTGCGTCAATACGGTGTATGATTTTAAAATATGCTTTTTTCCGGAGCAGACAATAAAATTTGAACATGAATAGTTATTAACTAATACATATAAAGAAATATAATACTCATTCAAAAAAAATTTTTGATATTTTTTTGAGACATACATAATTGGATATTTTTTTTATCTCTTCAATGCTTAACTTGTCTGTGACAGAAAGCGACAAACTCCAGTATAATAACTTAAAAAACAAGGAATTGCAATTTTGATTTCCCCCTAAGGATAGATGAAAATGCATTTGTTTTCTAACCATTGCAGCTGTTTGAATCGACTTCGACTCATGTCACAGTGCCTAGTGGTAAGGTCTCGACAAGCGTGTGTATTTTGTATACGTATTTAACGTGCAGCAAGCCCCATACACAGTGAATCTTCAGTGGAATCGGGTTTCGAACCTGAAGATTCACTGTGTATGGGGCTTGCTGCACGTTAAATTATACGTGGTGGCCAAACATCCTCCCATGCTTGTGGTGCAAAAATATACCCAACTTGCCCGGTTTACTCAAGAGGGTGCGTCCTCCCCGCTGTTCCTTTACTAGTGGGGGGGACGGGAATTATTAGGTACAATAAAACGCTATAGGCATTGCCCCAACAATGACAGTAATTTTAAATACATGAGAGCTGGGAGTATGTACATGATTCGATCCACCGATTGTATGACATGTGCATACATATACGTTTCCGCACAACTCATTAAGACGCAATAAATCTTCTGTAGCTCATCCTACAAGAGGGGTTAGGTAGGGATTAGTGTAGGTTTGATAGAACTTCTGGCTCTTAGCAAGTATGTTTGGCGAGTAGACCGAAAAAAGAGAAATTTTCTCTGGACGTGATAAGTGATTGATGTTTCAGAGTCTCTTAAATATTTCTGAGAGAACTTTTATGAATTATTTAACATATTAATGAAATATGATCGGCCAGCCTAAAGGTATAGAAATTCTTAATTTACATAGCTTTCTCCTTAATTTTTATGAAAATACAAAGGAAAAACTAAATCACTTGAAATCATGTTAGTGAATGTGAATAAGAGATTGAAACAAAAAATAAAACCTTCATATTTTTCATAAAAATGTATGCTCTTTAATATTAGCTATTCATATCTTTATATAATATTAGCCGATTTCGGCGACCAGCTGGTTAGGCCATAATGAATTTCGTTCTATAAACTAACTATAATTTAATTATGGATTCATATAATTTTTAGTAATCTGAAAGCTCAAAAAATCTCTACTAGTAATAAAAGCATATGTGTGTGTGTTGGTTGGTGCTCTACATGACAGACTGTGAAACCTAGAGCTATCAATTTTCGCACAGATATACTCTGAAAAGTGGGAAGATGCACCACAGAGAGACATTTTGAAATATTAATTAATTAAAGATTAAGCAAAATTTTGGCGTTTTTCCTTCATAACTTCCGTAAATATTATCACACATATTTGAGTCATTTGAAATTCAAAAAAATTATCTTTTCAATGATTCTAATCAGTAATAGTGCAATTTTTCCCCTTATTTTAATAAATTTCCAAATATATTTTTATACACAATTTTCAATAATACTTTTCCTTGTTGTATTGAAATTCAAACCATTTTCATTTTTTATAAAAATATTTAATAATGTTGTTCCGTCTTCTATTATTGAAGGCTAAAATAATATTCAAATGGATTTTACTTTTTCGTTTCATTAATTTTCCTGTGAAGTATTAAACAGATGCTCTAAGATAATAAGCATTTTAGTAAATATATTCAGCAACCTCAAAGATCATGGTTCTTAATGTTTAATTTTTTATTATCATATTTTAATTTAGCTGTGCTTCTGGATGTAAAATGTGCCGCTGCATTTTTATGATGAAATCAAATGCGTATTTTGCGTAATGAAATCTCTACTAATAATAAAGGAGAATGGGGTGTGTGTGTTTCTGTGTATCTCTCTGTGTCTCGAGACTGTACAAGGCATATTGCCGGACCTAGAATTATGAAATTTGACACAAACATACTATGGAGGGTGGAAACGTTTGGAACCGTTTCTTTTGAAATTTTAATTAGAAATTTAATTAAAAATTAAGCGAAATTTTGGCGTTTTTCTTTAATAACTTCCGAAAGTATTGCGGCACAAAAGTCATTTTTATGTCATCTGAAATTTCAAAAAATTACCTTTTCAATTATATCAACTAAATTGCAGTACAATACTGTCCTAATACATTTTGCTTTCATATTTTATTTCATCAAAATTTTATTAAATCTGTAAGCTCTCTGAGATATTACGTATATTAAGAAATATATCCAGTTAGCTGAAAGAATTTGGTTTCTATGCTTTCATTCTCTTTTTAGCATATTTTAATCCGGGTAACATGCCGCTGAACACAAAACGTGCTGCTATTTTTAATGTTGAGATCATATCTATATTTTACAACAGGAATAAGAAAGTGAAGTAGTGCCGAACAACGTGCAATTAGGTGTTACATGACATCGTCAGTTATAACTAACTCCATTAGGGAAATTTATGCAGACAATGAATAGAGCAAATAGAAGGCCAAACATGGATTAAATATCTACTACAATCTGAAGTTTAAAATTATGTTGTTAATGGAACCATGAATATAAAATGTTGTAAGATTCAATTTAAACCATAATCCCCGTAAGCAGACTGGTCGTCGAAAGCGGTTAGTGATAAAAGAAAAAAGGAAGTTGATGTCGATAAACGTCCAATTAGATGACATCGACAGTTACTTGACTACGTTAGGGACTTTCATAAAGAAAATTAAAAGAGCAAGTGCAAATCTCCTAAAACTAAAAATGATGCCTTATAAAACTTACTTTATAACTTTCAATAATAATGCCTTATAAAAATTCATCAAACAAGGAAAAGTATTTCCTTGTTTAAATATAAATTTTTAAAAAAAATACTTAAGAATAAAATACTTAAAGATCAAACTAAATATTAAACAAAGTAAAAAAAATGCAGTTTACTCTATTTTTAATTACTGTAATTTTGATTTACCGGACAAAAATAAAAATTGTATTTCCTTTGCATGCTGAAGTCTTAACTTTTTCACTTCCTCAAACTCAATGTATTATTTTACATAATATATTTTAAATCATTAAAAACATACACTACGTGCGTGCATTATTGTACAATTCAAATTTCTGGTTAGTATTTTTTACTGCCAACAATATATGTCGTTTACCATTCAATGATGCGTCGAGAAGAAAATTAAACTTGAATTTATATAATATCTTTCAGAGACATTCATTGTAGCAAATGATGAATTAGGTGAAATACAATTTATATTTTTCTCGTATTTATATATTTCTCTCACTTGTTACTTATTCTGTTCCATTTAATAAGTCGCAGTTGTTATAATTCGGGTTCTTTTCCTTTTAGACATTTCGACCAACAAAAAATGAAAAAGAACAAAAAAAGCTTTAATTGTTTGCAAAAAATGCTGGCATCTTATTTAAATGATTTTTTAAAAATAATTGTCTTGATATTGTTTTGGAGAAAATTAGTTTCTTTTTCAAGATATTTTATTTAGTTTTTCACGAATAATAATTCAAACAAAACAAATAATTTCTTTCATCCAATATGTACTACGATTACAATATTATCCAACTGTAAATATTTACTCTTAAATTTGGCAATGCGCAGAAATTTAGGCCAAAATACCTAATATTAAAATGCTTTATTTCGAAAAGAAGACGTTGAAAAAGGTAAAGTATTTCCGCATAAATTTCAATTTCCATTAAATTCATATTTTTCAGTCTTTTATAAATAGCATGTTTCTATATAAGATAGTTCCGTTTCTAATCACCCGTAAAGTTTTGATGCTAAAAATATCGAGCAACGCCTGACATCCTGCTAGTATTATATATGAGAAGAAATATCATCCCATGATTTTCGAATGTCAAATTTCGCTAAATATCACGATTGAAGATACTGTTTAAAGTGTTTATACCACTGCCTAAACGTTCTTATCAGTTGCAAAACCGTCTGTCAAAAGAACGTTGATGGACAGTTTTATGGCTTGTACGGAAACATATATGTACGGAAAAGTCACTATACCCGACCCACCTGGGTAGGGAGAGAATAAGTTGAATTACATGTATACAACTACCAGGTGTGGCGAGTACTAAAAGATGAGTAATAATAAAAGATGACAACAACAAAAGGTCAAGGATATAGATTAAAATTTTGTAGTCTAAAAATAAAATCAAGGTCAAAAAATAGTATTCATAGGCCAAGAAACCCCAAATACAACCATTCGTTGGTGTGATGAGGACGTTTGGAGATGGGGTGCTAGCTCAGGTGTCGTTTTCGTCATATGACCGTGGTTCAAAAAGTATGCAAAGATTTTTTTGCCAAAATTAATATCATTTTCCCTGGGCTAACTAAACTTTTCATGAATGCATGGGAAAATCGTGACGAACTCAAAAATGTTTCTTGAATAAAGGAAAATAATTCGAAATTCAAGAAATAATTTTCAACGGAATGACAAAATAAAATCTTGTGAAGATAATTAAATAAAATTTCAACTCGTTGAATTTCTTGTCGGTAATCTTATGAATACATATTTATTAAGAATTATTTAATTTAAAGAGCCTTGAAAATGTTTTTAAATATATATCGTGCGAGTTTGTGCACAAATTACGTAAACTTATGTTAATAATTACACAAAGTTTGAATTTCACGGTAATCGATTGGCATGAATAAAATTGTTTTGAATTTATTCCTGACATCTTTTTAATTAAAAGAAACATCTTTAAGACGACTAAATATGACAAAATGAATAATTTTAAAATGCTAAAATAATAACCATGTCCTTTAACAAATATCATGTTCTTCTTTTAAAAAAGCATTTTTGCGGAGAGTTAAAATAAAATTTTATTTCTTCCTGTCCTTCACCTATCTACAGGCGAACGAGTACAGGCCTAGTTAGAATAACTGAAAAAACCAAGCATTCTTTTCTTTAAATTTTATTTTCGATTTTACCGAAAATGTACGTGCAAATACGTTAGCTTTCAAGATCTAGTAACTTAGAACCTTTTCAAATAATTCTGGCGCTGGTCATAAAGTATATTATTTAAGAAATTTTCATTTTGGGGCCGTATTGTGAATTCGATTTTAGGTCCAGCCCTACACATATCGTTAACAAAATACTTTTATCTAACAAATGGAAAATTTGGCAACATCAGAATAATTTATGCGTGTAATTCCATTTTTATGCTGTACAGGCTAATTATCGGCTCTGATTCCTGCTAATGAAAATTCAGGCCACTCCTGGGAAATAAATAATTCACAAAAATAATGTTATTAATTAAATCTAAATCTTACTCTTTGTTTAAAAATAAAAACTTATTTTACATGTAAATGGAAGCATCGACTGATTGCTGCTTCATGGAAAAGCAAACCTAAATATTTATTACAATCACTCTAACTCTTAGTACACGGATTTCTAATCAAGGTTGTGATGAAAAATGACGGGAGGCTGTCTTTTCAAACAGCCGCTGATGGTAAAGGCGTAGGTCTACTTTACTCCCGTAACTCTCTTGTTTCTCGAAGTTTCTAAGTTTAAGTAAGTTTTTATTGTAACTTCTGCTGTTACCATTTATCTCTGAAATAGATATTAGTTATGTTTTTAACATATGTAGTTACCGAGGTACAGAGGATCTCCCATACCAAGTTTTGTGGCGTGTGTGAATCTATTTCCTTCCTGAAACCCCAATGGGAAGAACGTAGTCCTACATTAAAATATCAATGAAAGAGTTTTCTTCCTTTTCGTCTTTTCTCGCTCTATTTTACCTGAACAGGAAGACTTCCCCCCTGCTAATGGATATGCAGCAGTAACTTTTAATTTCTCATGAAAATTCATTCGCTGAAATTAATTGCATGCATTTCAGTCCCACACAAGTGGAAAAAAAATTATAAAAAGTATCCTGAGAAAATTAGGTGAGGTTTTTAACCATTCTTTTCATGAAAAAAGCAGCCTTTCTGATTGATGTGTTTCATTGCAGTGTCTGCACCCGAGTGCGGGTGGAAGCATATGGAAATGTCATCACTGTCATACATTTTGGACATTCGATGATTAATTAGAACGATGGGAATACGTTGGCACTAACTCGCTGTTAATAATGACTGATTACAGAGGTTTATCGGACTTCCGGATGTTTGTGTTGTAGGAAAATATTGTATTTTGATTTATAAACTCAGGTGATTTTTTTTATGTACTTTCACAATTATATGTCTTAACCTTCTGACTGCCGACTGTTTTTCAAGTCACTATTCAGATGGAACGCTTGTAAATATGTTCAAATACCGGTGAACCAAGCGAATTGTTATTTATATGCAAAGCTTATTTAGTTTAATATAATTCAACGCTTTAATAGTATGAAGTACCACGGAAATCTCTGGATAAGCAGTAAGAGTGTTAAGAACGATTCATATTCTATCTGATGATGTACCGCCATATGGCATTAAATTCCAATTGATATTCTTTCTTTTTATTGGATTCTGATTGGTAATTACATAGATTTGATTGAAGATTTAATCATATTGATTAACACATGAATGGTGGCATCTTACGCCATTGCCCAGTGTTCCGCCAAAGCTGTTTAAATTGCAAAGCAAAAATCATGTCTTGTGAACACACAATAAAACGACGTTGCACTGTCTTATGATTTCCCTATCGGTGAAGTATGGAACTACAATTTTTTTCGCTGCTATCTTCTTTCTATCTTCTCATTAGTTCTCTAAATAATACGTTGGTATTCCGTTTATTATATCGAGTTGCAGTGATTCTAAGTAGTGTCAAGATGTTTGGCTTAACCTAATGCGTGTAAACACTCTATGAGCTTTCAGGAACTCACTAATATTTCCGTGTAAGCGATATTATTGTCTAATGTAATAACCCGAAACTTGACAAACCAATCTACATACGAAATTAAAACAAAATAAGAACATTTTTTAAATTGGTTTCCCATGCTTTATTCAAGAAATGAAACAAAAATATATTTTAAAATAAATTTTTTTAAAATGAGGTGTTTAAGGGTTAAAAAATGCCACTTTTTCTTTTCTTGCGTTATACAAAATATATGTACCGTTGTGAAATCAAAAATTGCCGTTAAAAATAACAAGTCTGCATATTTATTTATTAATAGAAATGATTACACGCTTTCAACAATAAAGAATGAATTCTTGTGTAAGACGAACTATAATAAGAGTGACTTCCTTCTAGGAAGCCTTCCAACTCCCTTTAACCAAAACATTAGAAACTGTACGACAAGCCAGAGAGGAAAAAAAAGGCAAAAAAAAAAACCCAAAAAACCGCCGGTTCGTGAGATTAGACAATACTTTTATGGTGGCGATAAGTTGATTGTTATCGACCATTTTTACTGCCGTTAGTTTTTGTCAGTTGCTAACAGAGAAGATGTTAACCATGTACAGTTATATTGAGGAAGTAACATTAAAAAGGTATAGCCTGCCAGATTAATGTTTCCATGAAACATAAGACAAATAATTAAGGGCGCTAGATGCAAATAGTACCTTGGATTTCGTTCTTTTGCTTCCACTTCAAATAGTTATTGCAATATATAAATATTATGATAATTAAATGTTGTTTTCGATATTTACACTGTTTCGCATATCTATAGCTGATGCATTCTAAATTTAATGAAAATTTGCGCAAAATTAAGAAGATGGGATGATTAGCAAAATTTTTGCACATATTATAAATTTCGCCGGTTGTTATGGTGCCTATTTTGATATTAAAATATTTTTCACAGTTATTCTCAATTTGTTAATTTTTTTCCTACTCAGTATTACAAAGTAAAAGAAATTTTGAGAAATATTCATATTGACACAAATAATAATGAACTGTTTCCGCTTCAAATGCCCTTCAAATGCTTTTTTTCTTAGCTTAAATATCAAAGTAGATATCAATGGAAACATCAGTAATACAATACATATCAAATAAAATACATTTATTTCAATTTCAGGAATTTACAAAAATGACTGTTTCAGTTGTGCTCTCTTATAGTGAGATAAAATATTTCACCCCACTGATACTTAATAAATTTCAAAAATTATTAAACTTAATTATTTAAATATACCAAAAGTTTTCCCAATTCGAAGTTTAAAATGCAATTCTAATGAATTGGAAATAAATAAAACTATTGAAAAGCAATAGAATTCGAATTAACTACACCTATTGCGGCAGGGCAGGTATTCTATTAATTGCTGATATCATTTCTAACAACCAAAGCCAAGTAGTAAGTGAAATTCTAAGATTTTTCCTTGAAGAAAATCGCATATACACAAAAATACTTGCAGAAAAATATGGAAAAATGTGATTCAACACAACTACCATGCATATTTTTCTCTTCATATATTTCCGTGTTGTCAGTTATATTAAAAAAAATAGAAAGAATCATTTTTATTTTTAAATTTTGAAATTACAAATAGTGTTAAATCAATATCCGAAAAAATAACGCTCGAACATTTCATAAAGATCCTTACCAATTATCTGAAATTTATAACAGAAAAATAGCCCTTTCATTATTGGTTTTAGGTTGTAAAGTAGACCTTCTTTAGATCCAAATGGACATAAAGTAAGGAAATATTCGGAAGCTCTTTCGATTTTGTATCTAAATAGTTTTACTGTTTTCGTCTTATCCTCAAATGGTTTTCAAATTACCATTTTTCTTTCCAAGCTTCTACCATATCCTGGATAGTTAAGGGAAGTAAAATTCTTTTTGCAGTATATATAAAGAAAGGATCCTATGAATATTAAATGCGTTTTATATCATTGTGTATTCATGTCTGGGGAGGTTATACCCCCACTGCGCAAACAAAACAATTGCAAATATTCCCTGAGGCACGCGTTTTTTAAAGTAAAACTGCCGATGCATAGAAAGTAATTGATAGACGAAATATAAAGAAAAATTCGTAGGCTAAACATAAACATAATGCATTCTATTTCCTAAGAAGGGATTATGCTATTTCATCTATCATATATGTGAAATTTCCTTAGTGTATGTGTTATTCTTTGTCTCTTTTAAGGGAATTCATTGAAAGATATGACAAGAATATCATTTTCTTTGCTTTCTGTCAATCATTGTCTGTGTTCTTATGATTTATTAGAATTCATTTGAGGAGAATTTGAAATTGAAAACGTTTTAGTAGCGGTGTATCTAAACAGAACTGAGAATCAATATAAAGGTAAAATATTTTAAACGCTGATATTTTTCAAACTGATTTCATGTGGCATGCTAAATATTACGACATTTAAGGATCATAATATAATAAATATATACTCTTTATTATAGCTACAGAAAATCATTAAGAAAACAGTAAGTATCGCTATCAAAACGAATACAAGGAAATAATTGCAAAAGAGATTTTCAGATTAAAATAATTTATGAAGGAGATATACACTGAAGTGCCACTGAATTAGGGATAACAAGTTAATAAAGAGTTTGGCCTCCTTTTGCCTTGACAACGACTGCCACACGACGAGGCACAGATTCAACAAATTTGCGGAAGCGTTCCAGAGGAATAGCTTACCAAACATCGGCTAGAGCTGTCCATAATTCAATAAGGGTCGGTGGTGTTGTGTGATGTGCTTTCACACCTTTCTCCAAAATATCCCAAAGGTGCCCAATAGGATTTAACTCTGGGCTTCTAGATGGCCAATTCATGACAGAGAAGTCAAAGTAATTCTCATCCAACCAGACAGTAGCCAACTGGGACCTGTGAGAGGTGCAGTTGTCTTACTGGAATACACCATTTCCATGTTGATGACAGTACAACATAAATGAATGGAGATGATCGCCCAGCAACTCTACGTACCGAATCGCATTGAGGGAGGTTGGTACAAGTACCAAAAATCACAAAAACTGCCAAGATAAAACACCCCAGACTATGATTGAGCCGCCATGTCCTTGTACAATTCCAACCTGGCATGCAGGACCCATGCCTTCATGAGCCTGACGCCATATTCTCAGCCTCCCGTCTTCGTGAAGTAGTCGGAATCGAGACTCATCACTCCATGCTACTCGTTCCCAGTCCTCTAGAGTCTATTCTCCTGTGTTCTCTTGCCCAGACAATACGTGTAGCCCGATGGCGTGCATTGAGCAATGGTACTCTCGAGGGTCTACGGATCCAGAAGCCCAGCAGGTGAGGCGAACGTTGCACGGTCCGTTTACTGATTGTACGACTGGCGCCCTTATGCAGCTAGCTGGTAATTTGAGCTAATGTTTGGCTTCGTTGGCTACTTACAATACGGCCGAGCCGTCTCACACCACGCTCGTTCAAGGCTAATTGTCCTTTGCAGTTTGCCCCATCGCTAGTTTTTTTCCCACCATCCATGTATTATCGGTATACTTTTGGCACTGTCGACCTTGAAAATCCTAGTTCTCTGACGATTTCGGAAATTGAATGGCCCATGCGTCGAGCGCCTATTATTTGTCCGCAATCGAAGGCGTCTAAATCAGAAGTTTTACCCATAGTGGCAGTTTAAATGACTGATTAACAACAACCAAAGTACTATCTATATATGTAGTTGTCACAACTCCCTAACATGCGCATAAATGAGGCGCAGCGCTACACAATTTTCATAGCAATTCTCTATCCCTAATTCAGTGGCACTTTAATGTATTTGAACGGCTGACGCACTTATAAATGTAAGGAATATTATAAAACATTAAAAATGTTTTCAAGTAAAATATTGAAATAACGCTTAAGAATAAAAATGGTTGATAAGACGCAGTTATATATTTAAATCTTAAATTTGTGCTACAAAAGTTTCGAAACCTGATGCAAATCCGAGTGATTCAGGCTGTTTATATCAGAAAATCTGCTAAATCTTTCGTGCCAAAAGTTTATATCGACTGCTAAATATCTTCAATTTTTTAATGACTTTAAATGAAAGTATATATTGAATTTACGTCAATTCCTTGTCATTACGCCTTAATTCCAAATATTTTTGACAAAATATCTTAATGTTTGAACTAGTAATACAATTTTCAAAAAAGAATTAAAAGATTTTTATCCCCAGAGCATCATAATTAACTGTGTAAAAATTAGTTATGTTATTCAAATTGAATTTTTTATTTCATATATTTAAATTATCTGTTTAATATTGATTCGTGTATCTTTTTTAAGAAAAAAAAGAGGATAAAATTGTTTTCAGTGACGAAACCATCATTAGCAGAACATTTTAGGAATTAAGTATGAATGAGTTATTTCACCTGGTGCAATCATGCCGAAATATCACCTTACATTCAAAAGACAACGAATTTCAGATACTACCAAAATGTACAGAGAGACAACAAAAAAATATGTTTCTTGCTTTAATAAAACTTTTCTGCCATCAAGAAATTCGTCGCCTGCGAAGCTTTTTTGCAATCTAGCATCCGGTTTTATGTTTTGCAAACACAAACATGAACCGTTTAAGCATAAATTTATTCCAACATTTTATAGCTCCAAAATACGGTCAAATTCAAATAAAGGCTTATGGGACTTCATACATAAAATAAACACGATATAAAATTCCCACTTCTGCTTCTCCACGCTGATCTACTGCAAAAAAGTAATATTTTTCAGAAAATATGTCTCAAAGTGTTTCGAATTCCATCTCTTTCACGAAATGTCCTTAGGCCGATTATTTAAAGTTTTTGCACTCAAGCGATTTGGGGCACACATTTTTCTATCGTCTTCGTGGCGTATCGATAAACATGCCAAGTGATCGATTTACGTGCAAGAGATTGTGTTAGTATTACGGGTTAACGCATCCGAAGAAAGGTTTTTATTCTCAAGACACAGAAACGATGATAAATGCTTCCGCTGATTTGTAAGTAAGGAAGTTCGTGATTGAAAGGTAAATAGAACTGTAGAATAAACTGAAAAGCTATTGCTTACAAAGCAAGTTTAAGAATTTTTGGCTGTGTTAGAAAATAAATTTATGAAAAGAGCGAGTTCAAAATGATTTTAAATGCTATTTAAGTGTTGCCTGTAATAAAATAATACCTGTTACGGATTTAATGCACAAATTCTCACAAATCGATTAAATATCTAAAAAAAGAAAACATTCGTCAAAAAAATTCCAAAAAGATTTGAGACATTAAAATCAAAATATAGTTTTAAATAGTTGATAGATGAAGTGGCAATAATAATAAAATAATTCTTTACTATAATAACCTCTATTTTCCCTCATAAATTTTAAAACCTCCATGGAAGGAAAGGTTTACATTTCGTAAAGGATGAAATTGCCAGTCTGTTTTATTTTATGAATTTCGAATAAATGCCAAGCTTAAATCTTAGGATGTGGTGATATATAACTATAACACTGGAAAAATATATTTCCGTTACAATGATATGAAAATATTGATATATTTTTCTGAATCAACATGAGATTGATAAACGGATATCTGTTATTAATGACGAAATTATAACGAGGGTTAATGTTATACATATAAATTCTGTTCAGTCCTTTTGGTAAAAAGTGGAAAATAGTTTAGATTTGATTTGCTAAGACGTTTTCACTGCATATAATAGGAGCAGACACAAATATGACATTTTCCGATTTTGTTAGTAATTTCTGTCTTCTATTTTAAAATTATAGAAGTGCAGGCATAATTTTAAAGAAGTCGGAAATTTTAAGGATAGAGGCGAACTTTAAATACCGTATTTTATCTACTCTTGCAATAGTAAATTGCAGAATAAAAAATATTGAATTAAAAGCTGATGTCGATGGATATTCTTTATTAAATATATAAAAGTAGTCACTGCTGTCTCCAGAAGAAAACGAAAAATTAACGTAGAAGTAAAACATGTAGTATTTAGAAACCTCTAAAACGTTGTAAATAGCAATTTATTACTGAAAGAAACAGACTAAAAAAAATAGTTTGAAGTAATTACGAAAAACTGAGTTATAGAATAACATTTACTTATCTAGTTTCTTGGAACAGCTAAAATTTTAATTTAGTTAATCCTTGCTTTTATTTCCAATTTATTATGACTTTACAACTGCTCATTTTTCTCAATCATTAGGATTTTACAATTTCCTGATACTTCATTTCTCATGCCACTGCAATATACCATCGGTTAGATATCACGAAATGAATTTCTAAAGAGATCGTTTAAACGAACGAACATCTAATAAATAGGAGTTTCTCAGACGTTATGATCATTAGGTAGATTTTGCATGTCACTTCTGTTTTAATTTTTATGTCACTAAGATAAGAATAACTTTATGAAAGTTCCTTAATTTCACAGTATATCATACTCCGAGAGTACTGGACTTATATTAATGAAATCAGACCTCTAGGGACCGCAAAATATATGTGCAGACATGTCATTAAACGGTTTTGTTAATCCGCTAATTTTCATATGTTTTAATGAATACAGAATGTGCTCTTGTAAGTGTTTTGAATTTAAATCAAGAAAATGACCCGTTTAATCAATGACAACGTTAAGCTGTTCGCTTTCAATCATAAAAACATTCAGCAATATCAGGTTATTTTATCATAAATATTGTTCAAAATTCTAGAAAATGCTTCTGCACCACATTTGTAAACTTTCAGCTGAATTACATTCTTAAAATTAAAAGTTTTGTTTACAAAATATTCATCTCAAACATCAGTGTATAGAACAATCGAGTTTTATCTATACTCATCACCAATAACTTCCTCATTTGCCTCCATGTGATAATCCTTATGCTTGTAATTCGCGGTTTAAAATATAACTCCCGAGTTTCAGAGTCTATTTCATGTTTATACAAATCGCATACATGATGAAGGACTTTAAAATACTTTCAAAATCTATGCAACTTTAGTATCCGGATTTTAGAATGGGTGAATGCGGTTTTGCGTGAATGCGGTTAATTTAAGCAACGATACGAAACTGAAAAGCGCAGAAATTTATATAAAGTTTTATCTTCAGCAAATCGGCATTTTGATATGCATTTCAAAATATCAATGAATTACTTATTTCTAAAACACACGAAGAAAGATTAACAATAATATATATTACATAATATTATTTTCAATGGAAATTTGAAATTATACAGTAAAATTGGAAATTTGAAATCATTATAGGGAACACTACTATTTTCCCGTTGACGAAAAATTAGAAAAAATATTACCTTGAAGAATATTGCAAAACCTCTAAAGAGAGCATGTTAAGAATTAATAAGATTTTTATTTATTAACTAATTTTCAAATTGTCGGCATGTTTGAAGGCGGGCAAGTGGAAGATTTATGAAACACATGGCAGGCTTTTCTTTTCTATCTCTTTATTGGTTGTTTCCACCCTTTCTCTATTCTCTGCCTATCGCCTCTGTCTTTCGTGTTGCATTTACCGTTCTAAAACCATTTTTGTTTCTTCACTGTGAATATAACATTAAAATACAGAAAATAAGTGTCACAATTTGAAATTTTCAAAATTCTGTAACTGTATCGTAACTGTGAGAGCTGAACTGCTTTCTTTAACATTAATCTTGAGTGCATTCTTTAAAATACATGCATGCAAAATTTCATTCCATTATCTTGAAAGGTACAATCTGAACCTGAAAAAGAACTGCCATAATATGAAAAAATAAATAAATAAGACCAACATGGTCTTATTAAAAATGTTTTTCTCTTTTAAATTGGTACACGCAACATCTCAATACAAATAAGGAATATCATTTATAAAAGTTATTTTTCGAACTGTATTGTAACTTTGAATTTAATTCTCGCTCTACCCATATGTTTAACCCTATAATTGTGTCTAATAAATGGGATGTATGGAAACATTAGGGGGTAATTTATGGTGCAATTTCATGGCCCATTCTATTCTTCGTCCTGTATTAGGTAATTTTCGACTTTGATATTTTACCCTGCAGGCCCATCCCGCAGAAGATATTTCTGAGAAAAGTGTTGAAACAAGGTGGACCACCCCTGAGGAAAATCACTCAAGTCATTAACGAGCACCATTCTTAAATTTTTATTTCTACAGGATGGTAATAAAATATGAAAAGGGGGCATTTGAACATTGTGGTCAGAAAGTCGGCGAAAAGACTTTTGGTTTTTCATGACCCGGAGTTGAAATATGCCGTTAATAGTACAACGTTTAACACACAATGGGACAAGATTTTTGTCCTTCATAATGTGTAATTTGTGTGTTGTGTTTGTAATTAAATGTGCATAGTACAAGCTAGAAAGTAAAAATACATTAATTTCATTGACATATTCTACTTGGTTTCAATTTCTGAATAATTTGTACTCGCTTGCCCTTGTAGGCCATTTATGTAGTTAAAACAAATGTTATGACTATTCTATTCAGGTTATATCTTACATGAATTTTAATTAGCCTGATATTCGACGGAAAATTTATTTATCCCTTTATTTTTGATTTTGAATTTCTTAGTTCATTAAACAGTATTCACGGATAGGCGTGCGTTCGGAGAATTTGGAATCCAAAATTTTAATAGTATAAAGCTAGTTTTGATTTATAGTGGAGAGTCTCCGAATCAAAACCACCTGCATATTTTTTTTTAATTGGCTGTGATGGAGAAGGAATTTGAACGAAGAACAAGAAGTAGATTTTTTGTGGCTTACTTATATCCAGAACAGTGTACAGTAGAACTTTGATTAACCATCACCCTCCGGACCAGAGCTGTGACTAATAACCAGACGGATAACAGAAATCTCTTAATACATATGTACAGAAATATGATTTCACTGCTGTCGTGGGAAGGAAATGAAAATAAAATCCTTTAGAAGTGAATAATATATGCAAGTTGCATTTGATTTTTAAAAAACGATCAATATAAATTTTAATATTATGGTAGTAATGTAAAGAAATGAAGGATTAGATTTTTTAGACGAGAACGAACAGTAGAAAGTGAAGATTAAAAGAATGGTGGTTAATAGAAGTTTTACTGTAGTTCACTTTTTATGAAATTCGCTTGAAATAAGAGAAAAAGCAGCCTAAAAAAATGTGACAGTGGCCAAGTTAAGGAAGCCAGCTGCCTAGATTGTACCACTACTTGCCCAGACTTGATCACAAATTTCTTTAAACACAATTGAAACAAAAATATTTTTTGATTCTGAAATTCAGACACAATGCATAAATCCAAGTATGACATTTTATGCACTGTATCACTTCTTCTTCTCCCTTTTTTTCATCACAAATGATACAAACCTAAGTTTTTATATTCTTTGATCCAACATTTGATGGCTTTAGTACTCTTGTATTGTTTTTTTCTGCTTTGTCTTGTTCCAATTCCAATTTGTGAGGAATATTATTGGTAAAAAACTGCTCTCTGATATCTTCCTGTGTTTGAAGATAATAACTCCTTTGATTTAAATGGTTCAATTTAGGCAACCGTTTGTGGCCCAATCTAGGCAGCCTTTGAACAGCAGGAAAAAAATTATCCTAACGTTATTTTTAAACTATTTTAATAAATTGATTATAGTAAATTGTAAACAAAGAAATTTCCTATTTGAGGATATAATAAAATATTTTCCTATTTAATATGAAACAGCGAAAGGGCTTTTTATGATTTTTTAAGATAATTAATGGATGATACCTAATTCTAAACACTTGTTCTATAACTGTAACCACGCACCGCTTTCTCTTAAAAATTATTTCATACACCCTCATTTCCATCATTACAACATAATTTTCCTATATTACGGACTAAATATTTAATTGAATTGAAGTTAGGATACCGGTATAATCTAGGCACATGTGCAAGTTCGGCGGCTCTCACTTATATGAAATTAATTTTGTTACATAGCTTACGATTTTGTTTTTTATGCTTAGTCTCTTATCTTGCTTTATTTATTTAACACCTTCAGTCGGAATTAAGAAATAATGGAGTTATAATATGCGTTAAAGCATAAATGAAATTTCAAGCCTGTAGATGAAATATTAAAAAAAGTTACCCCATGTCCGGCATCCGGACAATACCGGATATTTCAACTGAAAAAAGAAAAAAAATCTCAGAAATTTCACTTTAAAATGATTGTCAAAGAACAATAAAATATTGTAGAAGCCTTTAAAATAGCGAAAAAAGAATTTAAAACAAGAAATTACTTGAAAAACAAAATTCCCCACCAAGTTCCATTTTGGGAAGAACGTTTTTTTTCTCGTTTTTTTTTTTTGGAAAAAATAAAAAAAAAAAAAAATGAAATGATTCCATGCCTGAAATGAAAGATTCTTGCAACGATTATATTTCTAAGAAAACCGAGAATCAAATTTTAAAAAGAGCATGTATTTTCGTCAATTATTGAATTAATAGGAGCTGTTCAAAGTTGATGTCCGGTATACCGGACACCAGGTCTGAAGGGGCTAATATAAATTATTTCCTCCCTGGAAAAGCAAGATATAATGGTTTTGTGCAACTGAATACACAAACTTATTATGTTATATTATAACATTATGTTAATTACTATTAAGTATCGTTGTTATGAAAGTCATGATATTTTTTGCGTCCAATCCGAACATCAAAAGTGCATATAATCGGAAACCGAAGTATAATCAGTAACTTTTAATAACTAAGAATTTTCTAATTACTTAATGGGAACTAAAATTTGTTAATATTTTTGATACACACATCATGAATGTTACTTGTCGAAAGGATAATAAGGTTTGTTGCAAGGAAATTTTTTACGATTTGTCTTCTTTTAAAAGTTTGTTACTGACGTCAAATTTTTATTTCAGTACTCTATTTCTTTGCTTTCCTAATCGGTTTTGAATTTTAATTATCTTGATATAAAAACTCGAAATTTCTTTGGAAGCAAATCATGCCATTAACTACATGTAAGTTATCTGTGGACCAGAATGAGAAGGCTGACTGGCCAGCAATTTATAATATTTATATTACAGTTACTTCCATACATGACTCCCCAATTAAGACGGTGAATAAAAAATAATTAAAAGTAAAGATTTTCTTTATTTTCTCTTTTTTTTGTCAGGAAATCTCTTATCCTACTAATGAATATGCAACAAAGACATTTAAGTTCTCATGAAAATTCATCTGCCCAACTTAATTACACACCCAGTCACCTGGAAAAAAAAGACTTCCGGAAACACTAGATGACCTGCATTTCATCATTTCGATGAAATAAAATCATTCTTCTGAGTGCGGATGGGTGCATGTTTAAACATCATCTCAGTCAGAGATTTTGGTCATTCTTTGTTCATTTTAACACTAGGTAAATGTTGCGAGTCACATGGGGATGATAATGATTGTTTAGAGCGGTTTCTCGCACTTAAAGGTATGGATGCAAAACAAAAATACTTATATGTTTCTGTGATGAGAATTTTAAAAGTTTGTCCTATTACACTCATTGCCCTAAGTTAGGGATATATGAGGGTTATTGAATACACGTACACTAGAGCAAGAATTTCAGATGAAATAGAATCATCCACCTCTCCCGAAAACCTTATTTTTGTTTTAAACCGAAGTCGGCCACTAAATGGCCCTAACAGTTGGTCATAGGAAACAGAACAGTCTGTGGAGTGTGTACCAAAGACGACAGTTTACTAAAGGATCAGCATGGCACATAATACACATTAACTGTAGATTAACACAGTGGACTTGTGTTGTGTTTATAAATGAGGTTAGAATTTCTGTAATCTGATTGACGTATCTTCATATGGTGAGTACAAGAAATCCTTTGAAACAAAAAGAAAATAACTGCCATAGCACACCAAAGTTACGGTAGGCTTTAGCTTTTATCGCATTAAACATAAACTCTTTTTTGTAATTTCTTTTTGTTCTTTCGGTTCCATTTTTAAAAATGTTGGATGAGTGCATTTAATTTTAGAGCAAATCCTCAAAAGCCATATTATATTACATTAGAATACTGTAAGATAAGTAGTTTGAGATAGTATTGCTTTCTTTTACTAACAGAGAACGGCAGTCAGATCGATGCCTATACCAATAATATACATGTGAATGAAAGAATAATGTGAAAACTTTAGGATTTGAGCATATTTTCGAATATCTTCTGAAAGCCTGGATGGATTTTCCTTGAACTTCGACCATGTAAAAAAGAGGCATGAACTCAAATTCTACAATGGAGACTCGATCACGAGGACATTTAGGAGACTGACTAGAACCTGTCCTAATTATGCTAAGACATTGCAGTTAATCTGCTGGTGAAGTATATCATCTTCTATTGTTTCCTTTTTTCATTGACTACCCTATTGGAAAAAATTCAAAATACCGGTATCAAAATGATACCGGAACCAGTAAAAATGATACCGGAACCAGTAAAAACATACTGGAAATTTTAAAGCCGGTATGAAATCATACCGGAAATTTTGAAACCGGTATGCAACCATACTGGAAATTCTGAAACCGGTATGAAACCATACAGGAAATTTTGAAGCCGGTATGAAACCATACTGGAAATCTTGAAGCCGGTTTGAGACCATACTGGAAATTTTGAGGCCGGTATGATACCACACTGGAAATTTAGAAGCCGGTATGAGACCATACTGGAAATTTAAGTACCAGTATGAAAACATACTGGAAATTTTGAACCAGTATAAAAATATACTGGAAGTATTTAAGACAGTATACTGGTTTAAATACATGTAATAAGTGCGTAACAATAATGTAAATACTTTTAATATAAAAAGTTTGATTAACCATATATGTGTATGGAAGTGGATCCGCGGAGGGAGAGAGATAAGCCCCCTAAAGTAGGCTTAATCTAATTTTTTAAAAAAAATTAGTTATTACTAGGGGGCTCAGCCCCTGCACGCGAAAGATCGCCAATCCCCCGGAGGATTGCAATCCTCCCGTGTTTGCTACGCAAACCTTGCTCGCTTCGCTTACTACAATGAAAACACTGCGTGTCTTAGAAAAAATATTGTAAAATTTATATATATATATGTATATGAATCAGCTTTATTTTGCTTCTGATGCTTTAATTTTTATCAGCACAGAATAAAATATTTTAGCCTCAAAAAGATATTTTTCTTCAAAAAAAACTAACAAAGAAAATTATGAAAGTGATAACCAAATGAATAAGAGTTTCAAAATTAAAACAATATAATTATTATAAAAACTAACTAAAAACAAAGTAGATTTAATATTATTAATGAAGAGATTGTTGTCTGCACCTCTAACTTGAATCAACTGTCCTATAAATGGGACATTGAGAGGTTTTGTTAAGTTTTTCTGATTTCTTCTATTTTCTGTCCTCTCTAAATGTTTGAACGTAAAATTTTCGAATCTGACGAGGGAGGTCTTTAATATCTATTTTTCAACAAGATTTACTCAGAAATAGTTACTTTATTTCGTCAAATCGATGAATCGACTGACAAAGATTGATTTACGACGTTGAGAAAGGTGACTCTTCTGTTAGGCATATCGCATGTAATGTAGAAATTATTTTACCTAATGAAAATGTAAGTGCTCATGTCGAAAATTATAAAAAAACAATTAATAAAAACAATTCTTATCGAAACATAATAAATATGCCTTTATCTATTCTAAAAATTGCAATAATCCAGTTTAATTTTTCAAAATCATAACCAATCCAGTGAAGAAATCTAAAAGTGAATCTAAGTTAATCTAATAGGAAAAAACCAAAATATACGTAAATTAAAAATTGAAGGTGACCTATTTAAATTTAAGCTTGAAAAGTTTTGCAAGGATGCATCCATATTAGAACAAGATATTGTACGATGTCGCCACGATGTTGTTCGATATCCTAAATACAGTACAATATCGCGAAGATATCGTAACAATATTACAGAACTCTTTTGCTATTAGGGATATTTCTAGAAATTTACGAATTGATTTTGTCTCGCATATTTTGTACATAAACTATCGCATTTGTAAAAAGTATGGAAAATTGTAGAACAATAAGCCATATTTCTGGATTCCAGTGGAATAATTTAAAACTTTCATAAGTTTTTAATATTTTCAAAACATCAGACTTTATCTAGTAGACGTAATTGCTCGCCAAAAGATTTAACGGTATCTATTGCAAAAAATTCGATATCCAGAAATAAATATTTAGAAACAAAGAGGATACTTCATTTAGCCACAAATTTATAACAGAGCAGAAAAAGGGAAAAAATTCAAGCTGTAAGACTATATATTATAAAAAAGTGAGAAGAGAATATGGGTGGAGATGAATTAAAATTCGATAGAAAAAATGGTATTGGCCATTTTTCACACGAATAATAGATACGGTAGATGGAAACACATGGTTTGGTTAAAAAACAATAAACACTGAGGAAAAAACGTGAAAGAATAAGGCCATACATTGATACTGCGTAACTGAAATATACAAGAAAGAGTAGGGAGACCCTTCAACACTAATATCAAACAAAAAATGATACACGCAGTAAGATTAGATGGAAAATGTCGTATAAATAACGAAAGAATAAACAAAGAAGATGAGAGTTGAACGGGACAATCTCTTAAGTTTTGTAAAAAACACAATGTAATACTTTTCGTAAATTCTTTTACCAAATATTTCCCATAGCTATATATAAATTCAATTTTTAATGGTGCAAATAAATGTTTTTTTTATCGTAGGACTACGTTCCTCCCATTGGGTTCTCAGGATGGAATTTGATTCACACGCCAAAACGCCACAAAAACCGTTGTATGGGAGATCCTCTATATCTGTTAAAAAGATAACTAATTTCTTATTTTAGAGATAAAGGGTAACAACAAAAGTTACAAAGAAAAAATTGATAATCGGAATTGTAGTTCAGCGGCTACTGAGTCGTAAAATACGCATGAATTGGTGACTCGATCCTGTATATTGTAACATATCCACACAAGATTGAAGAATTCAAAACAAAAGAATTGGCATTGTATTATATTTTATTAAGAAATAAAACAATTTTATTCGTAACATTAGTTTCATTTTATTTCATCAATTTTCCATATATCAGTATTTCAGAGAAAAAAAGAAAATTGAGAGTAACTTCGAGAAACAAGAGTATCGCGAGTAACAAAGAGAAACCTAGAAACTTCGAGGAACAAAATAGTCACAAGAGTTAAGTAGTCCTACGCCTTTAACATTAGCGGCTGTTTGAAAAACAGCCTCCCGTCATTTTTCTGGCTCAATAATTTTTTCCTCCATTTATTTTTTAATTTTGTCTTAAATATCAAAAGAGTTAATTAAATTAATCAAAATTCAGAAATAGAAGGAAGTTTGAGTAAGCGATGAAATGGAAAAATCAATTAAAAGTGCTGAATCTACAACCTTCAACAGAAAAACCTCATGACTGTATAATAATTATACAAGGGTAGTATTGTATGTGTAGAAGGGGGGGGGCTGACAAACCCATCTGATGAACAGTCGTGTTCCCTTCCTCCCCTCACATCCGTTCCCCTTCACAAGTCTCCTTCTACTAGTAGTCCTATCAACGAATTGAAAATTTTAAAAAAGCTGTTGTTTTGAAATTTGGTACAGTCGTTGAGAAGACTTCCCTAAGCGACATAATAAAAGTCCCTGCCGGGGCGGGTTCAAATGGGGATTTCTCAGTACTTCTTAAATATCTCGAAAACAATGGGTTTTAGAGAAAACTCTTAATTACAAAATTAAGTTTCATTAAATTTCCTACAAAAATAGTCCTACATATTTTTTGCGGGATGAATATTTTAGAAAATATAGCGGTATATATATATATATATATATAACTACATAAAAATATGCATATCCCATTTTTGCTCTTGCTCGTAATGAAATTTCATCATATTTTTACATAATTTGATGAAATTCGAACTCCTCCGCTTCTTCTAGAGGGGCACCATTAATACAGGTACCATGACAGGTGCTAAAAGCAGAAACACATTGCTAAACGAGTGTTGCAACGCCGCTCGTTTGTTTGAGGAGAGATGAGCTTCAATCTTGGTTGATGATTTCAGAAATGTTGCATATCTATACTTATTCAAATTATGTCCATGAGCAGCGGCTTTGTATATACAAAGCCCCTAGCAATGTACATAATTTGAACCATAATATGGCTAGAAACATCTTCTCTCCGGCTTTTGAGATAGCATCTGGTGTTTATGAGGGGTTATAAAAGCTTTCATCAATGTTTTTCATCTGGCTCATTTGATTCTTGAACAATGTAACTTTGCTTTTTCTATAGAAAGCTGATGTTATGTCGCAATCACTGAATGCATGGCGAAGGAGGATTGTTTGAGAAAAAGAAAGTTCTTTCTGGAGATTTCTTGCAACGACTTTTCTATTGCCAGGCTTTATAAAATAAATGCTACTTTCAGGTGGTGCCAAAGCAATAAGTAGCACGATTAGGTCTACGTCTTGCCCTCTTATAGCAACAATGGGATGAGAATCTTCTATGAACTTTCTCTAACCCACATCTCACAATATATGTATTAGCATCTCCTGTAGCAACTCTCGTTTCAATTAATTCAGCAGCATTTTCTGTGTTAGTAATTGAATTAGCCTGTTCTTATTTCTTTCATTGGCAGGAAACTGTTCCTGTTGAACTGTGACAGATTGGTTGCAAGCTTTTAAGTTAGACTCAGCACAGATGTGTAGATTTAGATTATACTATCTAAATACACTGATTTGATGCGTTAATAGAACTAAAAGACTGAGTAGAAGGGACCTTGTGGAGGGGGAGGCAAGGAGAACGACAGTTCTTTAAATATGTTTGTCTCTAGTCCCCTGACACCACGACTACACTACAATACTTCCCTTGCATAATTATTATATAGGCAGGGGATTTTCCTGAAGGTTGTAGTTTCAGCACTTTTTATGGATTTTATCATTATAATAAGAAATTTTAGAAATATTCTCTTTTAAATCCCCTTCTATCTTCTACAAAACTGTTCTTACTACAAAAACTTTAGAACTATTTTTGCAGGAAAATTAATGTAACTTAATTTTGTAATTAAGTGTTTTTCTCTAAAACCCACAATTTTCGAAAAAATTAAGAAAAAATGTGAAATCCCCCCCTTTGAACCCCCAACACACACCTCCACTAGCGGAGACTTTTAGTATATCTTTTAGGGCAGTCTTCCAACAGCTGCGCCAAATTTCAAAACTACAACTGTTTTAAATTTACAATTCGTTGACTTGACTTTGAGTAGAAGGTGACTTGTAGAGGGGAATGGATGTGAGGGGGAGGGAAGGAACACGATTGTACATTATATAGGTTTGTCAGCTCCCCCGCTCCTACACATGCATTAGTACCCTTGTATAATTATTATGCAGGCATGAGGTTTTTCTATGGGTTGTTGATTCAGCACTTTTAATTGATTTTACCATTACAATAAGGAATTTTAGAAATATTCATTTTTGTATCCTCCTGTATCTTCTAAACTATTCATGCTACAAAAAACAACGTACGAAATTTTATTTAATTTAATTTTGTAATTGAATGTTTTTAGCTAGACCCCATTGTTTTCGAGATATTTAAGAAAAACTCAAAATGCCCCCTTTAAACTTCCTGTACATCCCGCGCATCTTTCCCACCTGAGGGGACTTTTAGTATGTCGTTTAGAACACTGCTCCCAACAACTGAGCCGAATTTAAAAAATACGGCATTTTTTTTCTATTTTTCCTTCTTTGACTGGACTATATAAAGATGACAATAATTATCTCTGGATCTAATACTAGGAGTGAAATCTTGCAATTATCTTCGCCTTGATGGTTTCAACTCTATAATGCGATTGGGGTGAAGTCGAGCTAACAAATGCTTATCATTGAAAGATGAGGAAAGCAGTTTCGTTGTTAAAGAGTGAACATAATTTAAAAAAAATTCTGCATTCAATGTTTTAAATTAAATGGGGGTTAACCGGTTCAGAATTTCTAATTGAACTGTATATATACGTACCTAAGCTTAAAAATTTAATATTCTCATATGTGTACAAAGTTTCAATAATTAGTCTGTAACCAAAAAGTTTAATTTAAGTGCTTCAGTTTTACAAATTTTCTTTTTCAGATATATTAATTCGTATAACATCCTCAAAGAGTATTATAACATAAAAATAATATATTATGAATGATAATAAAAATAGTATATAATAGAAGCAAAGGTGCGTAGTAAAAATGCGCAGTTCGCAGTAATTGGGTAGACTAATCCATAGTTGAATCCTAATATGAATGACTAAATTGCAAATAAACAACATTTTAAAATAAAGATTCCAAGCAATTTACTAATGACTTCAATTTCAGTAATTATTATATTTCGGCAATATTCATTAGAAGCGATTAGGAAATCTCAGTTTTAAGGAAACTGAAATGAATTAAAAGAAAATCTTGATATACACCAAGAAATCTGTTCGCTAGCTGCCTGGATAACATGAACATTTTTTCAATCGTGTCCTGAATTATGTCGTGTGGTATATTAATGTCAAATGCAGGCTAAAATACTTTGATTTGGGACATTAAAATTAATATTTTGCAATTTTTATAACTCATGATCGCGATATGAACCTGAATAATTTTAACGATTATGGAAATGCCTTTATTTTAAAGGTTTACATTTTCATAAAACGCATTCCCAATTTTTATCCATTATTTTTTATGGCTACTCTTACTTTTATCATTTTAAATTTATTATAACATAAAAATATTATATTATGAATGATAATGAAAATAGTATATAATAGAAGCAAAGGTGCGTAGTAAAAATGATAGAAAATTGCGTGTTGGTTCTTCAACCTAAAGAGTAATATGGAAAAGGAGAATTATGATTTGCATTTGATACCGATAAACATATTAAATTGATTATAATGATACCTTTGAAAAGTTTGGACGAAGCATTTGTGGTATTTTCATAGAAACAATTCATGCATCTGAGCAAATAAAATGTTAAGAACTGAATTCCTTCAGTTCATTATTTTCAGCTAGCATCTATATATATATATATATATATATACATGGGGAGAGAGAGATTGAGAGAAAGGCAAAATTTATAATGAATTGAAAAATATCACGGCGAGCCGCTCGTCGGGAAGAGAAGCTCGCCTATGATATTAATATTTTATTTAGAAATCTTCATATTTCTATTTTCAATAGATGAGAGATGTTTTCAACCTTTCAGGTGATATTTAAGTTAAATCGAATTCGTCGTCAATGTTCGGAAAGTGGACTCACGCCGGGCAAAGTAAATTACATCAATACAAAAGAAAAGGATGGCTGCCGTCAAGCCTTATTACGCTGCTGAGAAACGGGAAAATCCCAGGACGCCACAGTCGGTAGAATCCGTATCTCAGCTAGTTGCAGTGACAATTATTCTGATATTAGAACTTAAGTAGAAATAATTAGTTATAAATTGAAGTAAAGGAGCTGTTTTAATAATAGGAAAATGTTGAATCATTACACACACACATACACGCACGCACACACACAGATATATATATATATATAGTTAAATATTTTACAAATAATTAAAACTCAAATAACATTTTCAGTATATACACATACACCTATTAAACTAATTATTAAAACTAAATATAAGATAATGTTACCTAATTAATAATCATACAATGAAATACAGAAAGATAATTAAATTACAAACTATTAATATGAAATAAAAAACCCAAAATTTGAATTCCAACAATCAAATGCCAATATATATATATAGTTAAATATTTAAAATAATCAAAACATGTGTTATATTTTCAATATATTCATACATTAATCTAAAAATTAAAATTAAAATGAAGTTACCTTATGAATAATCATACAAATGAAATACAAAATATAGTTTGATTAACGACTATTCAACTATGAAAAAGGACAACCTAGAAATCAATTCCAACAATCAAATGTTTATCAGCCTGGGGAACTGATATGTCGCATTAATCTAGATTTGTGGCACCAACCCTCTGCGAAAGCCAATTGTTGGAAAAACAAAATAAGTAGGTGAATAAATCTCCAAAATCTTTGAAGATTAGAAACGAGAAAGAATATAATTTAAAGCATACCATTTCAAAAGTCTTATTATTGTTATGACTTGAGTGTTATCCTAAAGACATGTCTGCATTTAAAGTGAAAATATTATTTCTAAATTAGGATATTAATAATATAATAAACATCAGTAAAAATTAACTATAAATTTAAACTTAACCATTTATAATAATATATATTATTTTGGAAATGTACATAAAAATAAAAATGAAAATATGTTGCAATCTTATTCATAATCTAGTGGCGCCATCTACCTATATAGTGAAATACTAATATCTTTGTGAATTCCATTATATATGATTACATGAAAAATAAATCTAAAGGACTATTAATTTAATGGTGTTAAATATTTCTTATCAACATAAGCATACATGAAATTTATAGGATACCCATATCTCATAGCCTTTTCAAGAAAAGTATCAATATATGACCGCTGTTTATGTCTGTCTGTGACTAAAATAGTGCTCCTATGAATATAATTTAAGACAATTTAAATACTATATATATATATATATATATATATATATATATATATATATATATATTTATATATATATGAAAATTACATCAATAATACCATTATTAGTATTGCAGAGCATGGCAGATACCATGGCAAGTTGGACGCAGTATAAACATCAGACCTTTGGAGTGTTTAAAATAATTGTTTAAGAGACTGCCATCCGAATCTTTATACATTTCGCATGATGTTATTCGTACAACTACTTTTTTAAGCTATATTAATTATGTACTGCATTAAACCTGTGATATAACCTTAAGTAGTGTATCCTTTGAATTTACTTAATAATTTGACAAAAGGCCTCCTGTAGCAGAGGCCCTTTGCGTTTGATGCCCAATGTTCTCATGAAAATAAAACTTGCTTATGTATATCTGATCTACCTTTAAAGTTTACACACGACGTTTTGGAACACCTTGTATGTGTTTAACACATCAATACGAAACAAATCTCAACGTTCTCTCACTTTCAGACAAAATTTAACGTTTGTTTTAAATTAAAGATAGAACGCATCAGATTTAAAAATAAATTATCCTCATAACAAATAGAACATTTTTTAATTTAAAGCCGGTATTCATAAAATAAATCAGATTGGTATTTCCAAAGAATAAAAATCACTAAAATGAAGCACTCTTAGAATTTCACACATTTCTAAAAGAGGTCTGGACATAGACTATATGATATTCATTTAACAAGCTGTATCGCATCTTAAATGTACGAGTGAAATTCCTTTCGAAGATTCCTTTTCTGAATACACAGGATTTACTTTTCATTGATGACATTATTTTCCCTGCTACATTTTAGATACTTACGGACGGAAAAAAAGTATTTGGGAAGAATAATCATTTTTTACTTTTGCGCTTCCATGTGATTTCACAGAATTTAATAGTTAATTCTTTATAAGAGCTGTAAGACGAAGCTTGCTATAATGTATTTTACTTTCATTAGCGTCTGTTGTTACTATTACTGAATTTAAATGATTAAGAGTGTTTTTAGCTGATGTTGTAATAGTTGTTACCGAAAGGGGAATAAGCTGCTGGGATTAAATTCAGACTGAGTAGTCGGTTCATAATCTAGTCTGAAATGAACGAGTCTTAATTCTATCTCAGAATCTACATGTTCTTAAATTAGACAGATTAAATAAAAGAATAAAGAATATATTGTTTACAAATGAAAGCTTAGAATACAAGGAAAAATTATTAATTCTCTCTGTACCTGTTTCTATTTTCTTATATTGAAGCAGAAAATCCAGCAACTATTTTTTCAAATTAAAATTCTGGAGATCTTAAAATATATTCTATATAACCATTGTTATTATTATTAATTTTGGAATTCAAAACGGGTTTTTATAGACAATAATTTGATTCTCAGATTTCCTTATATAAAGTAAATTACATACTTTTGGCGACAATCTAAATATTGTTTTATGAAAAAACGACTTTTTAAAGATTATTTGTTTAAATGTTATAAATATTTGACAGTACAAAGTTCTTGTTTACGTATTCTACATAGAAAATAAAACCCGACAATTTTTTAAAATTATTTTTAATTTTTCAGGATGCTACTAACAGACAGGTGCTTGGACAAGAAAGGAACAACAGGCTTTTGGAAATTGATGAAAAATGTCTCATCTGACAAGCGGAAATTGAACAAAACAAAACCACAAATAGCATAAATAACCGAACGTCATCTGGTAGTGATGGACGAAATATCTATTAAATATGAAATTATCATTGTTGATTTATTTTAAAGTTTCTTCTTAGAGTTTTGCAAGAGAGTATTAAATATTCCAACAATGAGAGAAATGTAAGTCCTCCTTGTGGACTCCTTAATACTCATATTCATATATAAAGGAATAAATGTCATTCATTTCCTAACTTGTGCCGACTGGAATCTGGACATGCAAGTACCAGGTACTGGTTGCTGCGAAGAACATCAACTTAGTACAAATTTCATATGAGCTGGAGTCGCTTGCCAATCGTGACCCATGCTACTGTGCAAGATACCCAGAGATGGACGGGCGATACTAGTGCGAGCACATTCAATGCCGGGGGTCTCAACAAACTGTCAGTCGGTTGCTGTGCAAACGATAAGACCCCAAGTTTTCTGCTTTATGAGCTTTAAAAGAAATTCTTCAGAAGATGTTATTTATTTCCGTTTTAATTTTTTTCAAGTTTGTTTCATTGCCATACGATTTCATTCTTCACATTTTCTCTCGATCACATACTGTAGGTCGAAAAGAAAAATAAGTAAAGCAATACGAATATTGGATGTTAATACTTTGGGGTTTAAAAACTTCAAAATAGGTATTTCCGATTTTTTTGTAAAACAGAAAAGGGAAAAATACTAGTGCTGAATTTTTTCCAAAAATACATATAGGCTAGTAAGCAGTTTCGTATGCCTAGTATGGGAGTTGGTTAAATTTTGAATGATAAAATTCATAAACTTTAGTTAAATGTAAAATAGTGAGGCCAAAATTTATAAAATATGGAAATACGACTTATAACTACGCAAAATTAGAAACTTTATCCACTGAATTTAAGTGATCAAATGTTTAAATGTTAGCAATTTTTACCGATGAGAAACACAGCAAATTTTTGATTTGATGATATTTATTACTATGTGATAAGCATTAAGCGCACTTTTAAAAATGCAAGCTTAGTTTTATTTAATTTTATTATTTAAACATTTCACTTCATATAAGGGAAATAACACTTTTTATATATAAAATAGAAATAATCCAAATTCCGGAAATTAGCGTAGACATATAACTCATTTCTCATGTACTTTAAGGGAATGGTTGTTTTATTTTAAGCTGGTTGGGCAAGGTTGTTTTATCAATAATTCATAACAAGGTTGCAGTTACATACAACCACTAAAATCAACAGAACCGTTCTGCTATCCTTATATTTCAGCCGAAAAATAAATCAATGCATAACACAGTTAATTTTGTAAATAAATATTGAAAATGATATTTGAATTTACAAATAATTTCAGATTTCTGTAAGAGACACAAAGTAAAATTACTTTCGTCAAGTTATAACTGAAGAATTTATTTTTTAATTGAAAAAAATAACATTTTGCATTTTCACTATAAAAACTGCACTACAAACATTTTATTCTTTCTTTCTCTAATCGTTTTTTTTTTCTTCTTGTTTTTCATCTGTTTTCAAAATACCTGCGGTCTAAAGAATTTTTTGGATTTTATCTTCATCTCATTTTTCAATCTCTAGTCTCAATATATGAAATTTTAATAAAAATATCTTATCTACATATTTTCAACCTAAAGATATTTTATAATTATACCAAATATCCTTCATTAAAGATTTGTTTGTTTCCTGATACCTTTCTTTTTGTCATAGATTGAAAATATATACAGGCAGAGAGCCTTCACATCAATCCAAGAATAAAGTTAGTCTATAAGTTTCTTCTATTCCGAAAACAAGCTTCAAGCTGTCAAACCAGCTGTACAGCCATGGCCTTCTTTAAAGAACAGAAAAGCTGATACTATTTTAACTAGGCTACGTGTAGGACATACAAGACTCACCCACCGTCACTTATTGCTCTTGGAACAAACACCAATGTGCTCACAATTCAAATTTATTATGTCTGCTTAGCACATCTTATCAGAATGTTCAAATTTTAACTCACAATGTTTATGTTTTTTCAATACTACTACAATTTCATCATCTACAATGCTTGGAGAAACTCCGCATATTCAACTTTTTGCCTTTTTGATAACAATCAGTTTTTATTGTCTTATTTAAACTGAAAACTATTTACATCTGTTTTTATATATATGCAATCTTATACTTTTATCTTGACATGATTTTACATTTTTTTTGGCGGTGCATAGTCAACTTCATGGCTCTTCCGCCAAAAAAATACAATACAGCCTACAGAAGAACTTCTATATTTCCGACCACAATAAATCCCCCTTAAAGTAAAGAGCCTGAAATATTAACGTTAGTAAAGACGATTCTGCTGTTTCAGCAGGAAGGAGTGAATAATTGAATAAGACGCGCCATAAGAGAGTGACTTCCTTCCAGAGAACTTCTCCATTCTCTTTCGCCGCGAAAGAAAAAGCAACGCAAGCTTTTCCAGCTAGTAGACTAGACAAAACTTCGATGCTAGCGATAAGTTTATTGCTATCGACCACTAATTTTATTGCCCACTTTTTGACCACTAATTTTTTTTTGGCAGTTCCAATCCTTGATGATGCTACCCATGCATGGCTATGATGTGATGAGGAAAAGCAATTAAAATGAATTGCTTTCCATATTAATGTTTGTGTAGGGCATAAAAAAAGAAATAATGAGTGCTTTTAGTAATAAAAGTTAAGGCTATCTCAAAAAATAATTCTTCTCTTACATCCATATCTACCTAAATAAATATTGAGAGGCAATACATTCTTCTTGGCTTTGGTCCCATTTTACCTTAACTTTTCTAAAACATGACATATTTTCTGAAAACAATTATGCTGGTAGCAATATAAATGCTCAAAGTGTAATGAACTATGAGTAGTTTTTGGGAAGCATTAAATTTTAATAAAAAAGACAATCCTGTTTGCTATAAACACGATCTTTCTTCTAGTGTCAAAGTGAATGTATGGCTGAAAATGTATGGTTCATAACACTATTGAAAATTAATACATTAAAATATCCGATGAAGTGTTAGGAATTGTTCTATTCGATGACAAATAAACCTTTATTTGTTTTGAGTCATAATTTGTAGAATTTCAAAACAGTGAACAAAAATATCTCCTCCTGCATAGAAAGAAAAACGCTCCAAAAACTCCTAAACAAACTACAATAAATGTTGCTCTCAATGGGAGATATTTATTAAATGTAGTATTCACTATTTGTTTTACACTGTAGTCAAGTTTATTGTATAAATTCATATAAAAAATAAAAGAATCAATTCACAAAACATCATATTTTATTACAGCATATTATAACGGAGAATGAAGATTTCGACATAACTGGTGATATATTTTGAAATGAGTAGTTCGTTCTCTCCAACAGTTCCAAATTCTCTAGAAATTTCTATCGAAGGCTTCGGTTAAAATTCTCAAAAAAGTGTATAAAAATTTTATAATTTACTTATGAAATAAAATTCATTATTATTATACTAGCTCCCTTTGGTCAAGAGCTGTTCGCCAGGAATACTGGTTATGTTTCATATCAATAAGCTCGCTTATGCTAATCTCGCTCTTTTTGTTTCCTTGAAAGGAACATTTAAAGTTTCAAATCGTGATTGGTATTTAAACTAAATGATTTTAAGACTGTATTTACCGATACGTCATCAATACAATGAGAATATCACTGGAAAAGAGTCATTTTGACCCGTTGCTGTAGTTCTAGTGTAAGGAGCGTCGAGAACGCTGTTTCTTGTAGTCATGTTTATCTGTCTGTGGTTTCTCCCAAAATTTGAGATGTCAATAAAATTGCTGACTTGTATTGAAAAGAAGAAATGATGTAAAACTAAACTAATACAACAGCGTGTTAACTCTTTGAAACACAAGCAAAAAAAGTATGACATTGTGTGTACCGGATGTGCTTCATAATTTAATTAATATCTCGGAGGAGCTTCATTTATAGATACAATGAAAAGTCAACTAACCACAATTAGAATGTAAATCTTGAAACTGAAGAAACAGTATAAAAATGAAAATATCAAACCATATAATGCGAAAGAACAAAGGTGTTCCGAAATGGACGAACTATGTAGCTGATATCCAATTGTTACTTCTGATGTAAACAAAATTGTTCTGATGTTCTGTAATTATCACAAAATTAAAGACTTACGAAATTTCATTTTAAACCTGATTTAAGCAAATCATTAAAGGGATAATTAAAATTTCGACTAGGAAAAAGGCAATTTTATGACAGACAGTGCTGTTCAAAATTTTTACAAGAGACTGTTAAATTTTATCTTCTTTTTTGTTTATAAAATGATAAAAACTTGATAATTTACTATTTTGTTTTGATTTTCAAGTACCTCATTTCATCCTTCATAAATTCATATAACTTTCAGTTATTTCAAGAAATATCACTGCTTCTTAGAAAGAACTATTATTTTAAACAGCATATTCTAGTAGTTCAAAATTATTCGAACGACTGAAGACGAAGGTTATATTTAAGTGAATACGAAATAAATCTGCTTTTAGTTTGGCAAATTTTAATAATTTTAAGAAATTAATTTATTTGGTCATTTATTTTTTTTTGGTCCATGAAGCAGTCAAGCCAACAGAAATGCTCAAGAGCAAAAAGACTTCTTTTGATATTAGACACCGTAACATTGAAGACTGAAAGGATGGGGTATCATATGAAAACCTAGCAGAAAAGTATAAATTGTAGTTGTTGGGTCCAAACTCTTTATGCAAGATGTATGAGAAGACAGAATACATCGAAACCAAGAGAGAGCGAGGCAGAAAAACGTAAAAAAGTAGAAGAGAAGACTCTATGAATGTAAGATTTGCACAGAAAGAGAATAATATATTATCTTGAGAGATTGTGGAATGCTTGAAATTGAATGTGTCAGCTATAACAGTTTGCCTTATAATCCAAAACCCTGGGTTGATCAGCTGTATCCAAAGAAAAAGTCCATGCATCTCAATACATCTGAGAACAAAACATGGCAGTGCTCTTTGCCTTTGCAGAAGAGCATATTTCGAAGCTTTCACAATTCTGGGGCAGTGAAAAAAGAAAATTCATGGTCATGAAAAAAACAAATATGATCTTTTTGGGGCAAAAAAATAAAAATAAAAGAATGTGGGATCCTCAGATGAAGCTCCTAAAATGACGAATATCTTACAGAGAGTAAACCAATGAGGCGGAAATGTGATGGTATGGAGTTGTCTCCATCTAAAGGAGTTGGTGAAATTGTGTTGAACAAAAATAAAATGACAGCAAATATGTGCGTCGATATCATTTCCAAAATCTGAAGAAATACGTGTGAAATTTGAGTGTGGGTCGACGGTATATCTTTCAACGAGATAATGACTTCAAACACACCTGAAAGATTTTCAGAGATTATTTCTCAGAAAACAAGATTTAGATACTGATGTGACCACCACAATGCCCAGACCTAATCCCATCTAAAATTTATGGTCAGTTTTAAATTAGAAATTCCCTTTTGAAGAGATAAGATATAAAAATCAAATTTTTGAGGCGATCAAAGATGAATGGCATAGTATCAAACAGAAGATGACGAAAAGACTGGTTGGTAGCCTGGATAAAAGACTGAATTCAGCGGCTGGGGCCAAAGAATACCTATATAAACATTAAACACTGTTATTTTATTTTTAAAAATTGAGATGTTGTTTTTTCGTTGCTCGCTTTTGACCATTCGAATAATTTTGAACAACACATAATTCAGAGTTATATGAAAATATTCCGATTCTGATTTATTTTACGATCAACTTTGAGTTATCTGAAGTTTTTACTCATGAATAAGATTAAATTAATAATAAAATTAATGTATTTGAGATACAAATAAATAAATAATTTTCTATAATAAATAGTGTTAAATTTTTTGAAGCATTCTAATAGTTTTGAACAGCACTGCAACATTAACAATTGAAATGAATAGTTGTGATTTTATTAAACAATGTAATTGATTTAAATTTCATTACAAAATGGAAAGCAATACCTCAAATTAATTTTAAAAATCCTACAAACTCGCACTCAATTCGAACTATTAGTACTGGAATGGCGATTTTCTGAAATTTAAGACAACGGATGAAAAAGAAATTGATACAGCAAAAAACTGTCGTCCAGGACTCGTCATCAGCAAGGAAGTCCCAGACAAACGTAAATAAATATATTCGGAGTTTCCTGTGCCAAATTCTAGCACGAATATCAAAAAGTCTTTTCGTTTTCCTTTGTCAAAATGTAGACAAAAGAAAACAAAATGAAATGCGTTAAAATATAACAAAAATATCAAAAGCAGAAGCACCAATTGTAGAGAAAAAATAACGATTTTAAGGAAAATGAAGAAAAAAATCCTTATTAATCACACCAAAACTTGTTTTCCACCATTTTGTATTTTATCATTTGTTAATATTTGTCACTGCACAGATGTGCACCTGAAATGGATTAGTGTAGGTTATTCCAAAATTTCTGGTTCCAATTATTTGCTTTTGATTTCGAATCTTATGATTTAATTTTTTTTCCTTTATTGGGGAATAGGTTTCTATAGAGTTTCTTGTGTTGACCTTTTGTCTGTATTTATATATATATATATAAATCTAAATATAACTTATTATATATGATCATACAGAAACAAAGCAAACAAGACATATCAAGAAGCAAGTCTTAAAATAAAAAGTCATTATTAAAAAGTCATTAAACAAAATCTAAAGAATTGAAAATACTATAGATACCATGAACAAAAAATTAAGCATAAATATTTATATGTCAACAAGTAAAAAACTCTGTTGTTATTAAAAGTATTGAAGAAGTCAATCCAAGTATATGGTAGATATAGATATAGATATATAATAGCAACGGTGCATGGCGCAAAAAAGGTTAATCTCTCATTTGCCGATGCCAATGATCGGTTTGTTCGCATAACAGAACCGGTAGCCTCCTTATGTTTGGTTTAACTTCATAGGCCTTGAAGAATTGTCTTAGAGCACTACTTCGCAATCTTGGCTGATTTTTTTCTTGGCGATAGTTGATGAGCGATGTATTTTTTTGCGAGATCAAGCACCGGGAGTCAAAATGCGCCAATTTGATCGAAAATGCGTGGTGTGCGTATAACGGAGCGTAGCTGGTCTACGCAGGATCATCTTGTCTGTATAGAATTTTGTCCTTTTATGGAAAATAAATTTTATCATTCTCATAATGGGAATTGTTTTTCACACAATTTTCTCGACATGGCGTCCGCGACAGGACTGTGATTTGAAAAGACAATTGTCTTTTCTGACGATAAATTGTTTCTTATTTGGAATTTATCAATATTTTGAAGTAATATTACCCGTTTCTGAACAATTATGTTTGTTTTGAAACTGAAACAGAAAACGACATGAGCTGCATTTACCAGATTGTTTAATAAATTAGATGCAGCTGTTAAGCAGTAACTCCTTAAGATATCAGAAGATTTGGATTGCTTGCCGACTTTTAGGCTAATAAGTAAGAAAAAAAATGCATTTTTATATACAATTGATTGATGATATTTTAAATACCCTATTGACGTCTGAAGACTTAAAAGAAGACGATATTGAAAAAGAAGCGACTTTAACAGACCAATGTATACACAAATTTATAAAGATTAATTTATTCATAGATCGGAAAGCTAATTCCGTTGTTGACATTGGCTCGCCATCCACAATTAGCGTTGCAAAACAAAAGTTCAAACTGTCTCGGTTGGAGTTGAAGAAATTTAGCTGAGAAATCAAGGACTGCTTAAAGTTTTCGGGTCAATTCAAAAAATTGGCGTAGACCCTGATATTGATAAAGCATACAAATTCAACTAATTGATAAAAACAACTATTCCGAATTCCAAAAAACAGGAATTGGTTGAAAGTTTTCCATCATCCTTCAGACACTATCGCAAAGTAATTAACTATTTGATATCTCGGCTCGGTAAAGATGATATTTCATTTGACTATTATCTACGAGAAAAATTAAAACTGACTTTGACATTTCGCATTAAAGAAAAACAAGTGAAGCTATCAAATGTTTTTGACCATATTGAAACTCTACTCAGATCATTTGAAACTGTGGGTGCTTCAACAGCAAAATTCGGTGTCATTCTGTTTCCACTGTCGAATCATGTTTAGGTGAAAACGCCTTAAGAGACTGGTTGAGAAATGATAGAGGGCTGATAAATCGATAAGAAGAGTGCAAAGAATCTCGATTGGAGAAACTAATGAGATGAGAAAGAAGTTTAAAATGAAGGCAAGGTATCTCTTGCAAGCTTCCTCTTTGAAATAATACGAAACTTCCCTAGTTAAAAGAGATATGTCGTTGGATGCAAGACTGTTGTCAGGAAATCTAAACTTTGTTTCAACTTTAAGGAGCATCTTCTGTGATGAAGTGAACCTTAATAAAATCATTGCCATTTTAATAGAAATTTCAATTTAAGTGAGATAACGACAAGACTAAAGAAATGAAGTTATTTTGCAGATATGTAGGTGTCAGTCTCGCGTCAAAATTATGCAGGGTCCAAGTCAAATGTGAGAACTGTGACAACCGACATCATGTTGTGATGTGCCCTAATGAGAGGACGGCTGGATCTCTCAGCTCTATTAAAGCAACGGAGTCAAGAGTTTTGAACAGTTCAATATATTGCCAATCCCGCATGTTCCGCAAGTAATCTACCACAAACCCTGGTAGAACTTTTCCGTGGTGAAAACGAAAGTTTTGCAGTAAGGGCCTGAGACACCGGAAGTCAAAATTCATACGTAATGAAGAAGGCTGATCCGTAGATGAAGTATCTTGTGAGAGAAAGAACCCTTATCTATACTTTGATAGGAGGAATTGAAAATCTCCAAAAGCAATTGGGATGCGAGATTTTTGTCAGTTACTACTGTGAGTGAGAAAATACGATTGTACTTTCAATGTTCTTGACCACGAGAAAATTTTCTCAGAAATTGAGGAAATGGCAAGAGCAGTCTGGTCAAAGAAATTAGAAGATATTGGAATTCACTTGTGACAGATCAAGAATGCTTTTCGTCTTGTCCTTCACCCACGATATATTTTCTTATTGAAACTGACACAGATATTCCATAACTTAACTGCCATAGAAACGTTGCTTGGTTGGACATTGTTGGGGAAATCACCAAACAGTTCATTCTCTGTAAGCAGTTCCATGATAGTGACAAACTTACTTGTGAAAGAATGTACAACCAGTTACTCCTTGAACAGTAGGCCTCACGTTTCCGTGACCCTTCCAACCCTCAAAAAATTAATTAAGAATTGTTATTCATTGTAGTCTTTAAATGTTTATCCAACGTTTATTCTCATTTTGAAGTCAATGTTGCTTCCAGCGATACTATGCATCACAATCTGTCTCTCGAGGAGGTATTTTCCGGGCCTCCATATCTATATATATATGTATATTGTACGGTCAATGTTGCTATATGTTTATCATTAATAATAACCGGGTATTTTCTGCGGTTATTATGAATTATGACATATCATTTTTAATGATAACCACGGTTACTATTGATAGTAACAGATTAATCACATTGACCATGACATATACACTATCTTACAAAGCTGTACTTACAATCTACACACACTTGTGCACACTTATCTTATGCACAAATTTTATTCCTTGCATTTACATCAACTCATTAATGAAGTTACAGAAAAAATGCACTTGAACAAAGTTATAGTAACTTTTACGCCTGAAAAAGAAGGTAGTCTTTAATTTTTTATAGCATGAACACTTTGGCTAGTATCGTTAAAAAACATACTTTCAAGAAAAGAGAAAAACAAGATAAAATGGAAATAAACAGAAAAAAGCTGCTCTCAACTTGGTACCGTGATCTTATCTCGCTTTTTCATGCGATTTATTTTCACAAATCTTTTCTTTCATCAGCATTAAAAAATTGCAATTAAATCCCTGTTTTTATCAGTATTAACAAAAATACAGTTAAATGTCCAGCCTTTATCAAAATGATTCAAATGCTTTAACCCTACCAAACTCGCCACTGACTCGCCGAAACACTGAAATCATTAAAACGGGTAGCATTTTGAAAAAGAATAAAAGAATTAAAAATAATATATATACGTCTTTTTTATATCAAAGAGCCTTCATGGCAAATTTGAAGAAAATCGAAAAACGTGTTTGGACATGACTGCGCAATAAACAAATTTACAGACAGGCAATATACTGAACGGTCGAGTTGAAACAGAGACCTCCCTCGCTCTGTCAGATATTAAAGATGCTTTAAACCATAATTAATATATTTTGGACACTATAAAATATTATTTCTTCCTTAAAGTATACATGACAAACGACTCAGGTGTGTTAAATATATTTTATATTATTGTGTGCCTGAAAAGAATGTTTCTCCTTTGAGGAAACAAAATCTTTACAACTATTCCCTGAAGCGTCGTTTTGCATTATAAAGCATACAATGCAAGAAACGAGACTGAAATGCTTTTACTTGTTTGGCATGAAAACAAATAGTTATATAATAAAGGTTAAAAACGCAAGTTTTCTTAGTACAAAATTATAATATGTGCTCTAGCCCACAAAGTTGATTTCCTTACTATACAGTTTAATTTCTGTTTTGTGGAAAAATTTACATAAAAAATACGAGGAGAATAGCGTTAATCCTATCTTTCTATTAAGTTGTAGCTTTGTTTATCCTATTTATTTGCATAAATATTGGATGCGTATTGAAGTGAAAAAATTATTTTTAATGATGATGAAAAATTCGTAAAACAGAGTTTGGATGACGTTATGAAAAAACTACGTAATGGAGTTCTTTTTTAAACCTTGATATTTTCATACAAATTCTTTCGAAGAGGTCAATAATTATAATACTCATGAACGCTATGAATGTAGTTTAACAAAATAATTTATTAAAGATAAATGACAATTGTGATAAATTTTAAACAAAAAAATTTTGTTTTCAGCTTCAGATGATTATGAGTAACTAAAACATTTTTTATGCATCTGTCCTTAAATATATTATACTTAATAATGTTTTGATCCCTACGTCTTTGAGAAATTGTGTACATTTTCTGTGCACATTTTGAATTTTGAATCTGCAATAGAAGTAATACGAAAGAACATTTACCGCTACATTTGAAACCAAAATTAGCGGCTTATTGATCAGAACCATGTCGTGAAAGAATTAGCTCACTCTTTGAAATCGAGGGCTTAATTTGATACACTTAAATTTATCTTTCTTATGGGCCTCCGAATATCGCCTTTCTAAACAAAATACTAGTTATGTTTTCGTTACTTATTTTTCTCTGGAAATTTGTTTTATCCGCTTGGTCTGGAATGACATGCTGTGCACGTCAGCTGTTATCTGTGCCAAATTTTGATATGACGTGTAGAGCATGTCACCATTTTTAGTGTTGCAAAATTATGGGTAGAAGCTAGGATAATGACCATGCTGGGTATGGATAGAAGCTAAGCCCATAATTATGCTGTGGATTATTGAAGATATAGAACAGCTTAAAAAATTTTTGCACTAGAAAAGTTGATGTTAAAAGAACATTTATCTGAAGACAAACACAGTACTTTAAAACATATATACACTAGCTGATAGCCAAATTTTATCTGCATAGTAACACATTACAGGTAACTTGCTGCTTTGAATAAAATATTTTCATGTATTTATAGTTTTATTGTAAAAATACTTTTATGTATAATATTATAATAAACAAATTCCTTTTGTCATCTTAAATATTTAATTAAAAAGAAAATATCAAGGGAAGCAACCAATTTTTAATTTTATCTATATATTACTAATAATTGTTAAAGAATGGCATGAAATTTAATGACACATTGAGGTGTTTCGTTTTATTTATATAGATAAGCACTCAATGGAATTCCAGCAAAGAATTTTTCTATTGTCCAACATTTATTTTTAATTAAAATGCGTACATTTGTCTCATGACAGATTTTTAACATCTCCTAGTTTCTCAAAATATTAGAGGCTGTCACAAACAATTTTTAAAAACAGCATAAAGTTTCTTTTTTCATAAGTTATTATTAATTTTCTAAGAATAATACAAAATTAATATGCTCCAAAAAGATGCCGACAGTAACAATAGAAACATTGTTGGAAATTGTTTTTGATAGCATTTTCAAAAAGTAATTAAAATTAAATAGAATGTCGTATGGAAATAAAATAATTATCAATAAAAAGCTATTTTTTTAGCTTTGTGCGATAAGATGGTCCCAAGTTATTGCGGAAAAATATTAATATTTAAGGTAAGTAAGGTTTCGAGAAATCATTTCATATATATTATCAGAATCATATATATTAGTACTAAACTATAACATTTCAAACATTTCAATGACGACCTTCTTCTAATACGACTGCAGATCAATTCACAGTTAGTCAGTGAATTGATCTGCTGAGTAACAGATTAGCATCGTACGGACCTATGATTTAGGCTGTCATGTATGACCGACAAATTAGACTTACCACTCCAACTACTACTAGCACAGATTATAGCTACTAGCATAGTAAATATAAGTTTGTATATATACATATATATCTTGCTAAAATTAGTACATTTCCATATCATATGTTACGAAAACATATCGACTTATTACCAGGTCAAGGGGTTAAAGACACATATTTCCCTGAAGCAAGCAGCAAATAATATGAAATTTACTACCTTACAGGCGGGTCACAAAGTCTTTCCCTGATTACAACAAATTATTTTTTTAAAAAGTATTATCATTTGGCATATGGTTACTTCGATATATTGTAAAGACGTTTATAAAGTTTTTAATAAAACAACTTACGTCAGTAAATTTCAATGTGAGAATCATTGGTAGATCTGTGGATTAGTGTTGGTTTCAATTACCTAACCTACAAATTTGCCTGCCTGGTTTAAAATATGCTAGAGCTAAGAAAACAAGGTTTTAGTTAAAGAAAATTTAATTACAACATATTTACAAGACTTTATACAATTGCAAGATTAGTGAAACACGCTTATCGATTAAGTCAGCATCGCTCCGGTGGCGGCAGTGTTTTATTCTTCTGCTTCGCTGGTTTATAAATAGACTGAAGGAGTTGCTGATTTGCATACTTTCCGAGATCAAAAATAACAACAAAGCGGCACTGTGAATTTGATTTGAACCTCTTGGCAAATGTCAGTTTTTAGTTTCACTTTGTAGTACCGCTACAGATCGAAGAATGTCGAGGCGCTGATATGTACGACGAACAAGATCCACTTTTGATTTAGTCAGAGTAGGCCTACCAATTTTTGGACGGTCACAAACTCTGTCAGTTTCTTTAAATTATGCATACCATTTTTTTATTGACTTCACGTCTGGAAGTTTTCGTCCATAACACTGTCGAAATTGACGTTGAACAGTAATGGCCGATTTGGATCCATGGAACCAAAGAACACATTGAGCTTTTACCTTCGCAATTTTGATGACAATCGAATGCAAAATCACTATTTCTGTTAGACTAAAAAAATTTTAGAACACGACTATTGCATTAATAAAAATTTTACAGTATCAAGTTCAATAGATATTTCGTAATAATGTTTTGGAATCAGGGAAAGACTTTGTGACCACCCTGAATCATAAATCGCTAATGCACACTTTTATTTATAAACAGAAAAAAATTATATAAAATGCAATGGATTTGAGATAATATTAAAAAAATATAGAAAGAAAATTACTTAACATACTACTTAATTACTTGCATCAATGGAGAAAACTTAAAATGAAACTTTTAGTAAAATGAATTTGTTGTTATCTGGTACTTCCAACAGCAAATCCGACCACTACTCCTTCCAAAAACTTTCTTTCAACGATGTGACTAGTTTTGTGTTTTGAAAACAAAAACAAGAAACATTTAAAGAAAAATTTATTCTAATATTTCACAACCCCGGAAAGCGTCAAATTCAAATATGGCGTATGGGGCTTCATACATAAAAGAAACACAACATAAAATCCACAATTCTGCTTCTTCTCGTTGATCTACTGCAAGAAAGTAACATTTTTCAGAAAATATGTCTGAAAGTGTTTCGAATTCTATCGCTTTCAGAAATGTCCTTAGGCCGATTATTTAAAGTTTTTGCACTCAAGCGATTTGGGGCCACACATTTTTCCATCGTATTTGTCTTCGTGGTATATCGATAAACATGTCGAGTCATCGATTTACGAGTAAGAAATTGTGTTAGTGTTATGGGTTCATGCACCCAAAGAAAGTTGTTTCCCTCAAGACCTGTAAACGATGATAAATGTTTTCACAGATTTGTAGGTGAGCTAGTTTGTGTCGGTAGGGGAAATAAAACACTGAAAGTAGAATATAAGATATCACTTACAAGTACATTTTTCAGTAATTTGTCAACGTTAAAATATAATATTTAGAACTAAGATGAAATGTATATTCATAATGATATATATTTTTTCTTTTCAGATGAAGAATTCCAGCGAAATTTTATATACAGAATGCAGACACACAGACTAGAAATATTTTAATACACCGACTGGAAATATTTTCATTTTTAAAGACAAATATCTCGTACGCTTTAATTATTCTCTAACAAGTATGGTTATGGTTATAAGACTCATAATACAATTAATGCACCTTCCATATAATATATTTCCATACAATGTTGCACAATCAACTTTCCTGGAGCACATCTTTGCGACATTGCAGTTTCCATATAAAGTAGTGACACTATTGTGACTTTCGTCAGAAACATAAACTGAACTCACAGTATTCACACTACAGTTTTGCTTTAATTATATTAACGTCCCGTTTTTGAAGCAATACGAGGTCTATTTTGAGACGGACTTCGTAATTTTGAACCGCGGTCAGATGACGAGGATGGTACCTGAGATGGCACCTCTCTCTCCAAAGTTCCGCAACACACCAACGCGAGGACGTTTGGCCACCTACGTATGATTTAACGTACAACGGGCCCAATACGCGCCGGATCTTCAGTGAAATCGGGTTTCGTACACGGAACCCTCCGGCCCTAAAGTTGAGCCTTACCAATATGCCATTCCGTATTCACACTCCATATTTAGAGAAGAAAACTTATCTGTAAAGTTGTTAGTCACGCATGACGAAACCTCGCCCAATATCGAATGAGGAATCCTGAATTTTGCAGTCACTTGGTTCTGGTTGTGTTAAGCGTTTCAATTTTCTTCGTCACAGTTTTGATATACACACGGAACTTGTTAAGCATAATTTGGAAGGTTTGAATGTATTATAGTACGGTTATAAATTCTTTCTTGTATTGTTGGCTTCATATAACAGAGCAGCAGATTCAAGATATCTGCAAAAATCTCGAGACCATACTGAATGACAGACAGAACGATACTTCAAACGAGATTCGTAAAGCATATCCGTCTGTCATGTCAGCATGTTAAAAATACACAGAAGGTTTGCAATGAAAAATGTCGTCAGATTTTCATTACAAGCGGTTTTCATCAATTTTTCATTGCAACCGCAGTTTTGATTGCTTAATAAAGAAAAGTTGTAACAAATTATGTGTTCTTATGCCAAACACATGATTTTTACATTCGTTAAATAGTTTCATTCTCACAGACTTACAAAATATTCGTTGCAAATCATATTGGCAATAGTAGTTGCAATGATCTAACTGGCATTTTTATTTCAATTTTATGGTTTTACTTTTTTTAAGGAACTTGGATGGTTTTCACCTTAAAAAAAAGCGGGTTTTCGATTTTAGCGTAAAAAATAGTCGACATTTCACCAGTTACGGAAATGTATAGCATATATATATTATTGAAAAGCCAAAAGCCCTTCAATTAGCTTTAAAATTGTAATTAACATGACCTCCTATGTTGAAAAGATGAAGATTTTTGTATTTTATTGAAAATTGTTTTTTTTTATCTTCAAATTTTAGTATGCATATATAAAATACTTTTTGTTGCATTTGTATGAACTTTTATACTGGGATATTTGCAAGCATTATACATCTATAAACCTTTTTTATTCATTTCTGGACAGTAATATATTTTAAGAGGCTATTTATAATGAGAAAACATAATGCATTTTTCAGATTTTCAAATTATATGGCATTCAGTGTTTTGATAAATCTTTATTTTAAGTATATTAAATTTAAAATTAGTTCACTGTAATTTTATAACCTATAGTTTTGGAGTGACTTTATGCAGAATTAATTTTTTTAGAAACCGATTGTAGTTAAGAACTTGGAGATATCACATTTCAACACTTTTTTTATTTGGTATTAAGAAATAATTACTTTAAAAAAACAATATTTTTATACCGGTTTGTATTGAAAACATCTCTCTATTTCTATGTATACAAATTTTTATATAATATATAATACTCACTTGGAAAAATATCCTTTTCTTTAACTAACATTTCGACGATTTTCTTTGTCAAGAACATCTCAGTTCCATTAAACGGGAACAGACGATTTCAATTTATATGTTCTAAATTTTTTCCGTTAAAACTTAAAAAGCAGAAAATGATAAGAAATGTTTTGGAGCAAATAAAATGCACGGCCGAAACCAAACTGATTTGGATGTTAAAACAGAATTTGTATATAATTAATATTGTACTTATTGGTGTCGGAATGATATTACTCGCACCTAAATGACTGAAAATACAAAAAAAGAAAGTTCAGTTTAGATTTAAATCCTAATACACTCATGCAAATATTTTCTGTTTCACGCTTTTCAATTGACTCACGCCGTAGGTTCGAAAGCCCACCATTTAAAAAATTCGTTCGTTTTTGGAACCGTGATATGAAATCGAATTCAATTCCCGCACTCTGTATATCTTAAACCAAGTATGTGTGCCTAACAAACGGAAAATATGGCAAAGTTAGGATAATTTATGAATGGAATTCCATGCCCCATTCTTTATTTGTCCTGTATTGGGTAATTTCCGACTTTTGATTCTTTGCCTCTCAGGCCCATCCCTGCTGACGATAGCTGCAAGAAGGGGGATGAGTAAGGGTGAGCCACCACTAGGGAAGAGCATTCGAGCCATCAACGAACACCGTTCTCCCATTTTCATTTCATTGGGATGATAATAAAATATTGAAAGGGGGAGTTCGAACATTGCGATTACGTGATCTGGCGAAAAGGGTTGTGGTTCTTTTTTTAAGCACTTGCAATGAAATCTGTAGAAATAGTAAGATATTTATTTTGCCCAATTGTAAACTGTATACTGTAAATGTAGGATGTCAGACATGCTCGAAATTTGCTGAATATGCTTGCAAAGACCCATAATAATTAAAAAAATAGAAGTGCATGGACATAATTGATTTAAATTTTTGAAATAAGTTGTCTATCTTGCAGCTTTTACATAAAAATATATATAATCTTATTATTATCAAGACATCAATTCTACTTCTAGAGTTGCATCAATCCGACAGTTTGACGTTTAGTTATAACAGAATAACATGTTAAATTAATAGTAGATATATATAATTTATTAATTAATGAAAATTTAATTTCAACACATCACTTAAACATCATGTTTTAAACAAATTATGTTGGAACTTGTGAGTGAATTTGCTATGTAAACAACATGAATACAATTTTTAGTCAGTTTTAATCTAAAACTATTACGTAAGATCAATTATTGCAATGGAAGACGAAAATATTTCTATTACATTTATTAAAATATCTAGTTTCTTATAGTTTCAAGAAAAATAACTTCCTTGTATGCAAAATAGCATGATCTACAATTAATTTTATCTGAAATTTATTAAAACATTTCATCATATATCTAACAATTTGCATCCTTAAAATATTGCTTCAGTTTCTTATAAATTCAAATGTAGTTTTGGATCGTCTTTCACATTATTTAAACTAAATTATTTTTTAAAAAATGGAAAAGACTCTGTTGTGGAATACATGCAAGCAGATTTAATTTAGAATAATTAAGAATCTTCTTATTAATTAATGCTATTAATTAATACTATTGAAGTATAAACATCTCTTATTAAAGTCATAACTTCCACTATATTAATAAATACACCTCTGCTTTACAAGTCACACTTTTATAACTTTCCCTCCTAATTCTACTTAATAACTACTATCAAATTATTACATTAAAACTAAATTATTTTGTTTTAATATTCGTGTAAATCATAATTATCTTGTTTAATTACAAGGAATTTCTTCTCAAGCAAATGAAGCCATCAACTGAAGATCACTTCTCAAATGATAAGCGTGACTGCTTAACAATTTATTATAATTACTCTCACCCATCTTGCACGGCAACTCAATCAAGACAGTAAACCAGAAAAAAAATCCTAAGTAACTGTAAAGATTCGCTTTCTTTTCTTTTCTTTTGTGGCCATGCTACATAAATAGGAAATCTCTATTCCTCCTAATGAATATGCAGAAATGATGTTTAATTTCTCATGAAAATTCATCCCCTGAAATTAATTGCACGCGTTTCAATATCCGCGATGAGAAAAAATAATAATAAAAAAACCGTTCCAGAGATACTAGATGAGCTTTTTCACCCCATCGTTTCGTGGGGAAAAATTTTTTCTTTTGATTGATGTTCTTTATTGCAGCTCCTGTTTCAGAGTGCGGTTGGGTGCTTATCGAAACGTCATCATAGCCGGAGATTTTTGCCACTTGATGATTGATTAGAACGATGGAAATATGTTGCGATGGATTTGTGGGTAATAATGACCAATTGTAATTATTTGTTTCACTTGTGAATATGCATGTTAGATGGAACATTTTCTTATGCTTATATGATGTGAATTATAATTCAATATAGCTTTTCATCTATTAGCTTCATTGCATGCACATTGTGCGGTGAATCGAAACCTTTGAAAGTTATGAATAAATATAAGCAGTCGCACTGGAGCCTGTTTAACGATAATTTTTAATGAATGTATCTTTTAGAGAATGACAACAGGTTTTGTATTTTTAGTAGCTATAAAAGAATGGAGTTCAGTTTGTTGATTTGAACCTTGTAGCGATGTTTCTTTTGTTAGATTAGGATAAACTTTGTAATGTATAACTTTGAAGCTTAAGGGATTCGGGAAGATTCCTAGATAGTAAGTCTAATAAGTCTTATGTTTTTCTATAGTATATTATTAGCCATCCATATGTTTCATTCCATTTTTTAATATTAATATGCTTGACAACTTGATGCATATTACTGATAACAGTGTTGTAATATATGAGATTGTCAGTGATATTATCTGATCAAATAAGGGTTTAGTTAAATTTCTTTGCCTCTATTATTATAGGAAACACTTACAGTATTACGATGATAAATTTTGAATGGAACAACTCAAAATTTCGGAAAGTTAGTTTACGCAATATGTGAGAGGTAACCAAAAATGGAGATACCCCTACCCTGACGTAGCATTATGTGTCACAGGAATGATAGTCGTCGTAACGGAGGGCGGAGTCCGGCCTCGGCACAACTTCTTCCGCAAGAGGTGCATCCCTTCATAAGACTGGAGGCAACACAACCTCACACCATTACTATACCCATTAGGAAAGAGAGAACGTTACAGCTTCTCAGGCACGTACTCATGGTTCCTCCTGGTTGGTTATATGTGAGAGCTATAACAAAACAAGCAAGATGTCATGTTATAATAAATCAAACTATAGCCTAGGTACTAGGAATTCGGGTGGAGGTGAAATCTAAAGGTTCCATGAAGTTGACTTAAAAGCCTGCCTTCACTCAGAAACAGTGCTAGAAGCTAACCTCTTTAATAACACTGTTAGTATGAATATAATCTACTCTTCAGTCACCTAAAGACAATGCGTATAAGGTAATTTACAGTTAACTGGTCTTATACAAATACATCTCTTGAATTCAGTGCTAAACACAGCAACGAAAGAGCTTCACATCTCCAAATAATCACTGGCATGTAGGACGACATGTAAGATTCAAGCTATTCTGCATCACATAACAAGAAATAATTTAATTTTTCCATCGAATTTTATAACCACTAGCGCAGGAGTTTGATTATACTTTGTTTAATTACCACGTTGAACTAGAATCAGCGACAGAAATGGTCGAGTAAAATCCCATAAGCATATCCTTCACACTTGATAATTCTGCGCAAAGGAAACAAGTTAGTTGCAAAATACTACATTTTATGGAAGTTAATTTATGGATATGAAAGTGAAACAGATGTGGATGGAAATGGAAATATGCTACATTTATTGCTTGTTTTGTTTCTTAAAGAACTGAATATTTATCTTGGTAAACTAAAATGCGTAAGAAATTATACCTGGCAAATATGCATAAATATTACCTACACATATATCCAAATATGTCTTACATTTCTTGTATTGTTAAAATTCATATTTATCATTTTTCTGCTTTTGATAAATACTCTCCACTCCAATAAAACAAATTTTTACTAATGAATATATTTGTTTTCTTGGCAAAAGAGATCATTTCTTATCTTTAGAGCTTCAAATAAAACGATGATCCATTAAGTCAAACGTTCAGTTTCCATTGGATGCTCTGTACTAATCTTGATACTGAAAGAAATATTGAGTTTACTAACACTTATATTTTTTATAAGCTGCTTCTGGCACAAGTAATTATGCTACTAAATCTTAGCAAAATCAATTTTCTCAGATTAAATGTGATTTTTTTATTAAAGTAAAGAGAATAATTAATGATTTTATGAATAATTCGAAACACAATCGCTCAAATCAACAATATTTAGAAACGCACCAGGTTTTATGTAATTAAATATAAAGCCTTTATCTTAAATGCAATTAGTTTTAAACTAGTTTTTCTATAAAAAAATTCATTTTTTATCCCAAAATAAATGAAAAAAATTTTAAATGAAACTTACTACATCTCTGTATACTCTATATCTTACTATACTTTTTATATTTATTAAATGTGCAATGCATGTTTGAATTTGAATTAAAATGAACTTGAATAGATTATATTTTAGGGTAACAGCACAGATTATCCACGTTTCCAAAAGATCTGTTTTCTTCTCCAAACTACATTTTGATCCAGTGCTAAGGATAAATTTTTCAACAAAGTGAACTAATTTCCAAAGATTGCTGGTTCGCATGATCTTTTTATCACTTCAGGCAACAAAGTGATACTCTTTTTTTGTTTGTAATCTTGTTTCCTTTTCAGCTTTATCTTTTATTTTTGGTTGTGTCTACTTGGCTTCGAAACAACGTTTATCTTATGAGATTATTTCTCAGAAGCAAGAGTTTAAGAGCTTTAGTATTTTCCCTGGTCTTACTAGATTTCAAGTGTCAGATGTTATTTAACAGTATATATCATTCCAAACTAAATAGAAGAGTTTGGATTGTTACTTTAAGAACTGGTTTTTGCGCTTATGAAAGGAACAGTACGCCATTAACTGGAAAAAATATTTATTCTTGTTGTTTTTGGTTCTTGAAGTATAATATTTATCACAAGAGTCAGTATATTGTCGTATGAAAAAAATGTTTACACTTTTAACTGCCCCATAAATAACACGTACACATATCTAAAATATTTCATGAAAAACATGGATACTAGTTAATTTGAAACAATTATGCTCTTAACAATTCATCTAAAACATAAATAAGTAACCCAAAGGCATGCGCGTAATCTAGATGTAGAAGAAAGCTTAAGTTACATTAAGCATATATATTTTATTATTTTAATTGATATTAAACATATCAACTGTCTCTTACACATTGATATTGCTAACTTAATTTATTGTCTACTTTAAGCGCCAAAAAAGAGAGTTTGGAAGTGTCTTCTTCCTACAATTTCATTTTTATTTATAGGTTCTTAGAGTTCTTGCATTTCACCATCGGTATAAATTTTCTTGCATTATATATATAATCATGAATTAAAATAATTATAAATATATTTCCATGACAACTTCTTTTTCACTCCATATGGCAATTGAAAATTATTGAACTGGTTTTCTTTTATGAGCTTCTAATATCATTGGCATATTTTAGACTTGAATTTTTTCTTAGCAGAAATTTTTCATCAGTAAATAACTTTTGTATTGAGGAAGTACATATGACAGCAAACTGTAAGAGATCAATATAGCAACTAATTATTAGACTTTTCATTTGTAACAAATTTAGAAACTATATTTCTTTTGCTAGTTCTATGAACAAAAGTTTGTTCAAAATTGAAGTCTTTTTTAAAAGTTTACTATTACAGTTTCATCATATTGAATTATTTAATTCAGTTTAATATGAAATAAAACACACGAACCAAACATTATTTAGTAGCAAAATATATAAATAAAAATTCTTTTGAGAACAAAATAAAACCATGACAACAGATAAATCTTGATTCCGATAAAGTTTTGAACCAAAAATGAAATTTTTTGAAATAAAGAAAAAGTGAACTGTAAATGTTTAAGGTCATCATTTTCAAAGAAAATGTTACGTTTTATAAATTATAAACATTTTAGAAAGAAACCAATTTATGTGCAAATCTTTCACAGCATCTAATTCAAATTCAATTGGTCATATTAAAAATAAATTTTAAAAAGCTTAATCTTAATGCATACTTGTGTTTAAAATTATTTATATTTGTATATATCAATTTTTTCAAAATTTACATGCGAAGGGGCATCAAGGAACAGAACTATTCTTCTTTTATATCTTACTAACCAGACCCCATTTTTATAATCTTGAAATTCTTATGTTAATGACGTATACAATGCATTATTATCTGTAAAGCAAATATAGGTCTATATTATGGATATCATTTCTTGATTACTATAATATTCTGCAAGGAAAATTTTAATTACTTTGTAAAATCATAATCTCCACAAGGAACCCAAGTATTATTGACAGACAGAGATGTGTTGTAAGATGTAATAATGCATTTCGGTATAAAGTTTTGATAGCAGTTTGAAATTACAAGTCCAGGCTGATATTTAATGCATCCTACTGCGATCTGTCACGGGGACATGGGGAGGCGTTCTGTTATTACGAGGTTCCATATCCTTGAGAGTCCTATTTATATGAATGTATAGGAAATGTTTAGCTAGAATTTTTTAAATGGATGTATAGAAATTCATGTGCATTTTCCTCTACATTCCTATCAAGCAAATATATCTGGAAATCGATTTTGTTTATAAAGCTTGGCTTCATTCATTATTTAATAAAATCTTATTTTTTACCCGAGGGATCTGTCGTGTATTAGGCCTATTGCAAGTTAAATCATACGTAGGGCCTCGAAAGTCCTCCCGCTGGTGTGGTGATGAAGTATGGACAGGGGGTACCAGTTTAGGTGTCGTTCTCATCATCTGACAGCGGTTCAAAATTACGAGATCCGTCCCAAAAAGCCCCTGTGTTGCTTCTAAACGAGACGTTAATATATTTACACTGGACTAAACTTATTTTATTCGAAGTTAAAATGTGTGATTTGTGTGTTGTTAAATATTTACTACTCACAATTTTTACTCCTCGTTAATCTAAACTTTGAATTTTGATCGTATAGTGGTTTTTTGAATAATAATTAAATAAAGAAGTAAATTTTTAAAAAAGGAAGTAATTTCATTCCACAAAAAACCTTTAGAAAATTTCAAAATCCAAACTCACAAGCTGGAAAAGTGTGGAGACAGACTTGTGTAAAATCACACAATTGAACCTCCAAGGCAAGAAATACTAAATAATACATTTATTTAAAATAAATGAAAATTCCAGGCTATGCATGTAAAATAATGAAACATAAAATTTACTCGATTTCAATTACGCTAAAATGGGCCCACTTAGTAAAACTGATAAAAATAACATCATTAGAACTTAGAATCATATTACACATTTACAAGACATGCAGATTCACCAATAACAATAAATTATCAACTAATACATGCTTGATTTATCTTAACAAGATGCACACAAAATTTTCCATGTTTTAATTATAACTCTTACACTGAAATCTAATGCTTTTATGAAAGTCCCTGTCTACAAATTAAGTAAGTCAAGAATAGTAAAACTAGACATTTGATCACAAAGTTAATTAAGAAAACATGCATTTCTGTTCTTAATTTTTCGTAGATACCATTCGCCTTGAGGGTAACATCATACGAGGTCCGGGGGGGGCATCAAACCGCGAAAATAGGCCCGATACCTTTTTCAGTCCTCTCAGGTCGACATATGAATATGAATCTGGTCCCCCTCAGACAGTCACTAGGAACATAATCCCACTCCCTCGTCCAAAGAAAATAATACTCTAGCTTCCAAGTAACATTACGCAATCACATCCAATTTCCACTTCAAAAATTACTGAATGCTTTTATAATCGAGCATCATTGTCATTTTTTCCATATTTGACCTGCAGCTCAGCCGAATCACGCACCTAATCGCCACAACACACCTCCAGCGAAGACCCGGCAAAACAGGTATGCATCTATGCCTCGAAACATGCCATATCCACTTAATAGCTAGAGTCCACCACTGGAAACAGGTAGAATCGTCCAAAAAAATTCAAAAGCCGAAAAAAGTAACTAAAGTCCCCTACCGCACACCGGGAACGGTGTTTTTGTCTCGCAAAAATGGATGATGTCATTAGATCTTCCGTTCTGACTGGAAAAGGTCGATCAGAAATGGACGATTACACCAGTCACCTTCGTGGTTGGTTAACGGTCGAACGACACTCAAGAGGAAAGCCCGCTCACAATAGAGTATGTCTGCCGGCTGAACACCATGTTGGATAGTAGATCAAGCTGTTACAAAACATGATATTTCTGAGCAAGCGGTATATTCTAAAGTACGAAGTTACAAATAATCCCCCCCCCCCGTGCACCTACTATTTTTTTATTATTCACTTAGACAGGTGAAAAACAAATCTAGTAAATCGCACAAATATATTACACAAACGTATCACACAAACCATCTCTAGATTTTAACACATAAAAAACACATTTCTGAAACACACGAGTAATTTTGGGAATGAGTTCTGAGTAGCTTCACGACATTTTGTGTTTATTTAACACCTGGTTTCATTTAAATATCATCCTCCGTGATTTCATTCTCTGATATTTGGATCCCAAAATTACTAATGGTAAAAATTAGAGTGTAAATCCATTCGCAGAACAAAACCATGTTAAGTAACTAAGAACTTTTACACATTTTAACATTAGTGCATTTTGTTCTTGTTATAATTAAATTTAAAGAAAGTTCTTTAATTGAGTGGCAAAGTTTTTATTTCAAAATAAACTATTCTTCAAGAGTTTTGACAAGATTATAAAAATAAAAATAATCAGAGTTGCAGTTTCTGCTAAGTGGTTCAAACTTTTTGTGCCAGAATAAAATTAAAAATATCAATTTAAATTGATTAAAAAATAAAACACCTTTATACATTTTTATTAAATCTGCCCTTACTAGGTGAAATTGTTTTAAGTCGATTTGAAACAATCTGCATTCAAAGTAATAAGTAGGAACACCCACCCGAAAAGAAGACTTAAGCTGATTGCTCTAAATATACTCGTAGATAAAAGAAATATATTTTAAATTATATATTTAATATAATAAACTATGCTTATAAAATGTATTTGTTATTCTTTGTTGTTCTATTTGTATCAAATACATGGTAAAATGTTTATGTAGAACGATTAGTTATCGAACGTCTTTGTAGTTCACGAAACTAATATCATTTAGTATAATTTACATAATGAGGCTAAACTTCATGACTAGTTACAAAGAATTTTTAGTCAGAATAATAGATAGAATTTAGAATACTCAATCAATTATTCATTATTTTAATGTAACCGGTACATTTATAACATTTCAAATTCATAAACAACCATAAAATATAATAGAAAACTACACCTCTGGTTTTTATACAGCCAGAAATCGATGCTCTCTATACACGAAAAGGTAAATTTTTCATTTTTATGAGACACTTTATGATGGGCTTAGTTTTAATCCGACTCGATTTGATATCATTCTTTTCGAATGTTATCCATTTTGAAGGAAGCATTATTGGAGATTCAAAATACTACTGAATTTTAAATTCATGAATTGAAAATAGCACTGTAGTCGTAGTTATTACAATAGTAGTCTTTGCTGATATTGCCATTTTCTACACGTGGTAATTTATTTTTGTGAGAATCATTTAATAAATTTCCATTTGCAACAAAATTTTGAGAGTTTGAGCAACCAGTTGTATAGATATTTAGATGGGCCTTCTGAGAAGGTACTGAACAAAATATGAACCTTTTCACTTTGTCTTAATTTTTATCATTCCTTTGATGGCAACATTCTTCATTAACCCAAATTTAATTCTTTACTATTCTAGTATTAATTCTAATAAATTACTGCTGTATTAATAATTATAGAGCTAACGAATTTCTAAAATTTAAGTTCTAAACGTACGTTTAGTAGTCAGAGAGGAACAGAATATATGATTAAAAGGTAATAATTCTACATTCATTTTGTAATGTTCACCAGATTTTGATGATATTCTAGTAATTTAATAATGTCTTTTCGAAAAAGAAAAGAAATTATTCTTTTCAGGATTAAAAAAAAATCAATATAATGTTTCTAGAATTCAAAAAAGTTTAAAACATTGATTTATTTCCATCACTGACTTAAAGTACCTTAAAACTGAAAGTGAGTGTAAAAACAGATAATAGCATGAAATCGTAATAGGAATGGTTTCAGAAGACTAAGTAATCAGTTGTGCAGTTCTGAAAAAAAGATTTTTTATTTTCAAATGCTGGCGAATAAAAAATAATAATTTGAAAGTTAGAGTTAAAAAGAAAATAGAAGTACAGAGAAATTTAATTTTTACTATAATATGCAGTTTAATGATAATACTTAAATATGCTTTACCGTCCTGTGGATTGCAATTTCACCTGACACAGGTTTAGGGAATTTTCTGTTCACATAACTATACTTATGAAAAATCATATCATAAATCATATTACTAACTTTTTGTGAGACTTTTGAGCATTATTGTGTCCTGTAATATAAACACGATTCAAGTATTATGACTTTAGGCTTTATCTACATCAGGTTTCAGCAAATTCTTGCATTAGTGGTACAAAAATTAAGAGTACTACTTAAGTCAAGAATATTACCAAGGCTCCAAATTAAAGATTTCTGAGAGCTTCCAGATCAATGAGAAAAAGAAAGGAATTTATTGAAAGTTTCTTATTTGTAGGAGAGATTGTTTAGAAATATTTTTAAGCATAGAAGACTGATCCTTTATTTACTACAGTTTCTAAAATTTTGAACTTTAAGTTAATTTGAATTTCTATAACACATAACAGTATCCTTATAAATAATTTTATTTTTGCATTTAAATGGATTGATAAAAATACGCATACATTGGTGTAGGACAGAGAAAAAAAATGAAGTAAGATTCCATAATCTGTATAAAGGTTCAGAGTGATTTATTTGGAAATAAGTAACAAATTATTATATTTAACGTAAGGAAAAGAATTTCTCAAAACAATATACAGGGTTCCCACTTATATCCGTTACACACCCCTTAACATCTAAACGGTGACAGCTTAGGCCATAAAGTTCCTGGTCTGGGTATAGTAAAAAGGCTATGCGCTACTCGATGAGACAACTTAGAACGCCATCTATCGGTAAATTGTGTAATTAGCGGTCCTATCTAGTAAATGGTGAAAGATACGAGAAAAAAGTCAATTAGAAAGTTGTAGAGCACTCTCGATTTAGTACGAAAAGATACATTGCGCACATTAATACTCAAAACAGAATGCAAAAAATGAACATTTGTTTGGTCACGACTTCGAAAATTGTCATGTCATAAAGAGTGGAAGAAAGAAACCGAGACACGTTCCTGTCTTCTGGATCATTTATTTATATTGCTCAAAATGCTCTCCGTTATCCACTATACATATTTACACTCTGGACTAGATTTCTCGCTTCACATTGTGCAACATGGCAGGTGTTACGGAGGCACAAGCATCAGTAATTCGTCGTCGAAGGTCCTGCAATGTTGGCGGAGGGATCGCATATAACTACCCTTTTATGTGTCCCCATAAGAAGTCCAATTGAGTCAAGTCAGGTGAACGCGAGGGCCACTCTACGAAAACCACTATACCCGATGACTTGATTCTGGAATGTCTCCATTATGTACTGCTTAACTTTTGAAATCTTATGCGGAGGGGCGCCATCATGTTGGAACCATATATTTCGGAGCTGGCGCAACGGTAGATTCTCAACAAAGTTGGTTATTACATCCTGCAGAATCTACAAGTACCATTGTCCTGTTAACGTTCCCTCGTAAAATACTGGTCCCATGAGCCTGTCATTAAAAATTTCGCATCAAACATTAATCGACCAGCGTAGTTGATGTCGAACTTCGACAGCATATGTCGGATTTTACAGCGACCAGGTAAAAACGTTCTGTCTATTACACATTCCGATACGTGAAAAATATGCCTCATCCGTTCATATTATGTCTGCAAGGAATGTTGGGTGGTCTTCTAAGTTATTCATCACAAAGTTGCACCATGTGTAAAGTCTCTTGGCAGCAATCCCTGTACAGGTGTGGATGGATGATATGGATGGTATGGATGAGCACCTGATTCATTCAGGATTGTCCAAACGCGGCTTATTGAGAGGCCACAATTTTCACTGATCATTTTTGTGCTGCTCTGAGGATGGGCGAGAAAGTATGCTAGTACATCTTCAGGTTGCACATTGCGTCCTACATTGCGAGGTCTACGAATTCGAAGTCGGCTGGTCACGCAACCCGTCTCCCTTAAACGTTTTACAACTTTTAAGATGGTCCGCCGTGTAGGATGCGGGCCGTCAGGAAAATGTTCACGATACAGCCGATTTTGCCTTACGCCTATATTCACAACATCTTGCAATACTCGTTAATGCCAAATTTTGCCATAACCCTCAGCTTTAACGAACAACCCAGCAGACACATTTTTTATAGTAGTAGCCTCTGGTGAACAGGTATGACGTTACATCCTCATTTACATAATGCATGAAATCCATGTGATTTTTATATCAAGCATAGTTGAGTTTAGTTGTGTGTTTGGAAAGACGATTTTGCAAGCTCAGCATAAAGTTTTGATGGTTTGTAGAAACATTCAGTAAAACACGCAACCGTTGGGGACAGAATCATGGCCCTTATGAATGCAAATCGCGTGCGTTTCCCCTGCACCACAACACAGGCTGGTATTTAGTCCGTAAGGTGGTCTTTTCTCGCTTCGCTCGCGTTTCACGACGCCATAGTGTTGAAAATCATAATCAAACAAATGTTAATCCCGATTCCACCGAAGATACGCCTTATATTTGGGCCTATTGCACGTTAAATCATAAGTAGGCGGCAAGACAACCTCCAGATGGTGTGGTGCGGAAGTTTGGAGATGAGGGTGCCTGCTAATGTATCGTCCTCGTCATCTGACTGCGTCTCAAAATTACGAGGATCTTCCGAAAATAGCCCTCATACTGCTTCCAAACTGGATGTTAATATAAAACTAAGTCACGAGAATAATCCTTTACATTTAGTAGGTACTTTCGCTGGTATTATATGGGTGCAATCTTACCACCTTGAACATTGATCACGTTGTGGAGTATGGCTAACAAAGAAAGACTACGGATCGCTGCTCATGTGCATGTTGAAAGAATTACCACCGTCTTTAAAAATGTCTGTTTCAGAACTGCCTCATCGGCCGTATTTGCAGCATCAGTATCTCACAAGGAAGCAAGAAATGTTACCGTTTCTGCTGCTGACCGCTACTAGCGTACAAATATTTTAGAATTGGGAAGCCACCTCTGGAAGAAAATGCTTCCCGTACATTCGAGAGTTTTTGTATTGTAATTTGTAGCTCTACAGATAAAATGCATATGGACCTTCTCTGGTTGAGTAAAGGCTTTATCCTTCTATTATTGAAATTAATGGTTGCACACTAGAGGAGCTTCATTAGATTGGTTTTGGCGGCTTTGACGGCATCATATGCTCGTGATGTGCATATGACCCCGAGATCTTCCTATTTGCGTAACATTTCCATTCCGTTTTTATTCTTTCCACAACAGGAATACCGCTCAAACAATTATGGAGAAGGTGCTCCCAGACACACGATGCTTTATACGTAAAAAGAATTCTTCGTTTTTTGCCTACGATCACCATTTAGAGTAAGTTAAATCACTTTTGAAATACAAGCATACATGCATCACTCCTACTATTGTTTTGTTTGCCGGTGCCAGTCATTTTATAAATATCTCTGTTCCTTAAATCTAATTATTTTCCTTTGTAAACTTGTAAATTATTACAGCTAAATTATTGCCTTATTTACTTCATTTCATCCTATTTCAATATTTTCATTTCGTTGTAATGTTCGAGTAAAACCTTAGTCATCGTTTTTTTTTATAACAGAATATTACAATTCAGACAAATTAATACACATATACTATATAGTATGTTTATATAACCAATTGATAAGCGTGGCGTTTTAATAATTTATCATAATAATGCTCAATTTTCTTATGTGTTTCCAATGTAAACTATGAACATAAATATTAAGCAACTTTTTATTCTTCATTTTTTTCTAGCAATTTCACTGAGGCAGGAAATCTCTTCTCTCCTCAATGAATATGAAACAATGACTTTTAAATTCCCATTAAAACCGTTCACATAGGAAATAATTTCACATATTTCTATCTCAGGAAAGCAAAAAAATTAAAAAAAAAAGATTCAGATATACTAGATGAGATTTGCCACCCTATCGTTTCGTGAATAAAGAGCAACGGTTTTGATTGATACAATTTGTCAGTTCCAGTACTGTTGTCTGAATGGCTGCATATGGAACCGTCAACAAAGACAGATATTTGGTAATTTGATGATTGATTAGAACGATGGACATATGCTATAAGAGACATATTAGTAATAATGATGGATTGCAGTTCTCTCATTTGTCGATGCGTTTGTTAGAAGATATTTGTATGTATTATGTGAAATAAGAAAATATTAAATGTATAATACTTTTTCTCAATTTATATATCTTAAGAAGAAATAGTCCTCTTTATACCACCGTATATTATTATATGTCGTAACTATTAAATTCTCAAGAGGGTGCGGTGGCTTATTCCTGAATGATAATCAGATAGCTATAATTAAACGTATAGCCAAAATTAATTGTAAGTTATTGTCTGTATCTAATTATATAGGATCTTCCATCAAGAACCTTTAAACTCTTGACCAAGTGTCCTCTATCGTAGTACATATTATGCTTGTTTAAATTCCTCTAATCAACAAACCTCCGTCGCAGACAAGGACAGAAAACCACATTGTTGGCTTGGAAGAAGACTCCTACAATGCGAAAGGCTGGAATTTTACAGGAAGAGCGTTTATAATTCGCCTAGACTGTTTCCTCTAAGGCTTACACTACAAAACTGCCCAAAAGTTCTCTCCAGTTTTAACTTTTTACACTGAATTTATAATATTATGTCTCGTGAAATTATACGAAATTTTAATTATTATTAAAAAGAGAAAGAAAAAATTTTAATATTGTGCCATTCTTTTTCCAATTGAACAATATATGAGCTGTCTAAAGTTTATAGAAATAAAAAATTCAAAACGAAATAGTATTAAGTTGCATTCGCTTAATAATAAAAGAATTCAAATTTCAGTGAATAGAAATTTTTATAAGCTACAAAGCAGATTAAATTGAGATTTTATAATATTAACAAAATTGTTGACATCTGTTGCGACTATAAAATATGAGACAAATAATAAGGTGAATCTTTGCGTTGCGAATAAAATGTTATGGGAACAAACACCGCTTATAATCTTATGAAAGATGGCATCGGAATCGATCGATAACTTTCGTTTCATCTTGCATACTTTCACTAAGAGATTGATGTGAATCCTAATGTCTTATGAGGAAAAATGTTTGATCTGCTCCATAGGAACTGTATGTAGATAAACATGCAATGATTCTGCTGAGTCTTCAAGCATATTTAGAGACAATGTAATAGTTATGTGCATTTTCGTTAGCAAATATAATATCACTTAGCAAAATATTGGCCAATATTTATAAATAATGGCTACTTTCTAACATCTGATATGAGAGCATATCTTTTCTTTTACGTTCCTCTCTAAAATTATACAGCATGTGAATATGATTTTAGAAGCCCATTTTGCTCCAACGATTCAAAGATGAATTAATTAGATTAGCTTTCCGTTTATAAGCTACACTAGAGTTTTATGTGAAGCATTCAGCAATATTCAATTCTTGTCAGATAACAATGGAGATAACTGAGCAGCCACCTTCTGTATTCCATCAAACGAATTTAAATGCCAAAAAAAATTGTAAAATAAATGTTGCAAGTTATAAAGAATTTCATAGAATGTCTTTCACTTAAACGAATCCGTTATAATTCAGTGTATAAAAACAAATCTCACCAATCATTGTAATCTATGATTGAATACATAAAAATCTCATCGAAATATATAAAACTGAAAGATGACTCTCATAGAAAGTTTAAATACATTTGATTCTACCTGTAATAAGTCTACAAATTTACATGCTTCTATTAATAAAAAATATTAAAAGAAGCGATTTGTATTATATTAAATATGTAATTATAATAATTTACAATAGCTTTTTTTGTATTAACTTTTTATAGGTAAACAGTTGTTATGGTCTTCAAAATACCTCTCGTTTTCGTTCTAACATTTCTAACAAAGTGCTCCGATTTCCGGTGATAAACGCTATTAAAAGATTTCATGATTACTTCAGGCAACAACAGTGGTACTCTTTCATTGTCACCAATTTTTCCTCTCTCCGTGTGTACTTCGATTGAAACAACGTTTATCTTACGAGATTATTTCTGAGAAGTAAGAGAATAATAACCTAAGTGTTTTCTCTGACTTTCGGTTTTAAGTGACAGATTATATTTAACAACATTTCCAAAATAAACAGAGAATATTATCCCTAAAGTTTATATTCATAAGATAAGAATTTAAGAATTTTTCACTTATGAACACAAAACTTCCATACTTGTTACTTACGTGTCCTCATCTTTATGTATTTTATATATAATATTAGTAAATGCAGCTGAAAACTTAATATTCTCTAAGGAGGAAGTAATATAAAAGTATTTACAAAATAATTTAAGAAAGAACAGTTGTTAACGGCACATTTCTTATAGCATATTAAAAAGTATAAATTTATTATTTTAATTATGCTTTACTCTTTAGTCTTTATAGTTCATTTTTAACACATTCGCTGCCACTATTCACGCCTGAGATTGAACCATCTATCTAATTAGATGCCCCTTCGTTGCCATCTCTTAACTACAGTACAGAAGGGGTCATAAATGTCGATAATAAGTACTGGACACGCCAGTGCGTCGGTGGCAGTGAATGCGTTAATTATTACGGAATTTGAATGATTTTTTTCTGAAATTCAATACTACTTCATTCAACAAGTACCCCAGGAAGTGCGTTATAAATTGATCACCAAGTTCCATCTTTACAGAGATGAAAGATTTCAAGTTAAATAAAAGTGTATAACAGCCAAAATCACTATAATATGTCTATTAGATTCTGGTTAGCAATCAGTATAGAGGAATGAATGATGACGAGTGCTTATTCACGCATCTGTATTAATATGCTAAAGGACATATTTCACTTCAAATTAAACAAATTATCATTTCACAAATTCCAGTGTCAATTTTCGAATAATTAGGTACTATAATTACGATAATGTATCCGAAAAAAGTTTACAAAGTAATAAAAATAATTTATTAACAATAGACAAAAAATACAAGAGGGTATTAAGAGGCATACTTGCCGATCACTTCTCCACTTAATCACCAAATCTATTTAGGCATTTATCCGAAAGCAGCACCAACTTGGTTAACCCATCTTGGTAGAAATCACATCCCTGCCCATTGAGCCAGTTCTTAGCACCTGTTTTCACAGCACTGTCTGAAGAGAACCTTGTTCCAGATAAGTGTTCCTTCAATTTCGAAAAAAGAAAATGGTCACTGGGCCATCGTGAAGCCATCCGATGCAAACGCCCTGGCATGTTGAGTAATGGTGCCATCCTCTTGCATGGCAGTACTCACACTGCTCTCAAAGCTCAAAAATTGCTGCAAAAGTTTAAGTGGAAGTTTGGAGCCACCCCCAATACAGCCGAGATTTAGCACTCAATCTGGGTTCCAAACGCTTATCTAGAGCAAGGTTTCTTCAAATAGAGATACAAAAAAATGTAGGACGTGATTTCTACCCAGATGGTCCTGCGTTGAGATAAATGCCTAAATAGGTTCGTTCAATATGTGGAAATGTGATCGGCAAGTATGCCTTTTAATTCTGTTTTGCATTTTCTATCTATTGGTAATAAATAATTTGTTATTAACCTTGTAAACTTTTTTTGGAACCATCCTCGTAGTAATTAATCCGAAATTAACAGCGAAATTAATTATTAAATTTAAAATTTATTAACTAATCGCAAAATGACTAGTTAATAATTAATCCTACAGTTAGATATATGTAATTATTAATTACAAGACAACAACCCGCACCTGAGGTTTTTACCTATTAAAGAAAAAACATAAATCTTTTTAACTGATTTAAAAACGGGTGTACAAAATTTTAAAAAATTAATAAACTACTTATGGAACTTTATATCTAAATTTTTCTGCTATTTAAACGTGCTTCGAAGTAGAACCACATAGGTGAAAGTTTCACTTTACTAGGCATTTAATAACATCATTCAAACGTGCTAGCAATCAAACGTAAATTTTAGAATTAATATTTTGACACATATTTATAATGTCACAATTTTAAACATTATTTATTGAATAAATTTCAGTTAATTTTTAATAGCGTAATTTTTTCGTAGTTTAATTCTTTGGTATCCTTTTATGAAAGAGTTATAGGATATATTTGTGGCTTTGAGTGTGATTTTATGTTACGAGTACTTTTGTGACATTTTGTATTACCCCAATATACTTTTTTCTGTGTGTTTTCAATAGCTGTGTGCTACTTTTCCGCAACTTCTTCGACAACGTATTACTGATGCTTGTGTCATTGTGCCAAAAAATATGCTAAAAAAGAATGCAAAGAAATATTCTAGCAAGAGTCCAAATGTGTATTGTCCTTGTCTCTCTTCATCAAGAATTTCGGTTCTCCCGCCTTTAACTTTTCTGCACCATTCACACACAACACTATCACTCATAAAGCTTTCACCGTATACTCGGCTCATTCTTCGATGAATTTCTACTGCACTATTTCGTTCTGCTTGAAGAAAACGAATAACACTACTCAACTCGCTCTTGCCCAGATAGCAATTTTAGTTTGCAGCAAGCTTGCCACAAATTTGTCATGACAAGAGTGCAAGTTTGCCACAAATTTGTCATGACAAGAGTGCAAGCTTGCAGTAAGCTTGCAGCAAGTTAACGAAAACCCCGAAGTCACCATGAAACGAACTTGCAGCAAGCTTGCCGTGCAAACATATTGCAAATTTTAGAAAAAATAGAGTACGAAACACAACCCGGGATAGAACGCGCGACTTCCCGGTTCCGAAGCGGAGACGCTAACCATTGAGCCAGTTGAACTCTGAGAGGAGAAGATAGATTTCGCTAATACATCGTTCGATTCGATTCGATTAGATTCGTATATGATTTATTTTTAACTATTTTCTGGATTTCATTAATTTTTTGAGTTCAGAATATGATTTGAAGTCAAAGAGAGAGCGATTTTCGCTAATAACTACGTTTTGCTAGTAGAATAGATTATGAAATTAGAGTTCAAAAGTAATTACTTTAAAATGGGACAAAATGTCTAGTTACTATTGTTGAACAAACACTGACTGTTTTTTAGATTTAATTTTGTTTATAAACGTTAAAATTTCAACATTAAGAAAAAGGCGATATAGTTTTCTTTAAAGTGAGAGTGATATATTTAGTAAAAAGATGGAAAATGCTTCAATATTTTTTATTTTATAAAAAGTTATTTTTTTCACAAATTATAATTGATTTATTGAATTAATAAAAAAAAATTACGGTCTACGAGATGCTATTAAAAATCGGATGTTTTTTAAAACAAAGACAAAGATAATTATCTCTTTATTGTGCTATCTTTGCAGGAAGCTTGTTTTGCAAAATTGCAGCAAGTTTGATTTGCAAAGGAGGTGGCGCTATTTGTCACATCGAACTTGCTACAAGTTCGATTCAAGTTTGACGCGTGAAATTTTGCCATGACAAGTCAAAATCAAACTTGCTGCAAACTTAAGTGCTATCTGTGTGGTAGGAGCATAAATTCTATTAGTATCTATTAGACATGTTTATATACCGACAGCTCAGCTGAAGATCGCAAGTTGACGTCGGCAGTAGCAGATGTTATAATTAGAGACATGCGCAATCCCCCACCGCGCATCCCAACATCCTTCCCCTTGTTTGTCTGTCTTGCGGTTCAATTGGAGATCTGAAAAAAAAACGACCTTGATGACTTACATATTGAATCTATGCTTCAATCCCAACATTTTTTTACAGATCAGTTATATTATTTTTCATTGGTTCTTAAATTAGTTTTTAATTATAGCAATATAGTTGGAATTTTATTATTGATATTTTCTCTTGTGTTAGCCATTTTTATCAAATATTCTTATGTTACTTTGGAATAATTTTAATTTAAATTATTGTTAAATAGATTGTTTAATTGATACTAGATTTTTCCCCTGCAAGTACCTTGGACTGTTTGTTTTCTCAGTAACCTGTGGGCTCTTATGTTCCCTTATATCAGGTTGGGTACTTCGCAGCACTTTCGGATAGTGTGGCAAAACAGTTCTCATAAACAAGATAGATTTAATTAAAAACAGTTTTTTAAAATATAATTCCATTGGTGTACTAAGCAGCAGGATTATTTCTATTTTAATTACTTTCTATCGATTCTTAAATTCACTAATAGGTGGCGCCATGGGTACGGAAAGAAAGTTTAATTCAATTTATGATTAACCAACAAATAAGTTTTGAAAATATAATACCCACACAGTAGAGTAAAGTCATCCAGAATGCACAAGCGAACAAGTTTTGAAACTTCTAGCAAATCGGGAAAAAAGAGTGAAAGCCGTTCACAAAATTTCATCTTCACGAAAATGAAATAAGTCAAGTTAAATAAAAAAAAGTTTTTAAAAAATAATTTTGAAAGAAAACTGAAAACAAATCACTTTAAGCTTGCAGTTGTTTGCTGTTTTGTCAACTTGAAATGCACCAAATCCGTTTATATTACGCAGAAAAATTCATTTCTATAAAGCAAATTTATGAAATCTTAAGTCTTACTAAAACAGAAGCTCATTACTAAATTTAATAATAATAATAATACGTTTTACTATCGAGTGATAAATTTTTATATTAAGTGAATGTTATCTCTTAGTTTGGAATAAAGTAAGCCAAGGAAGAATTATACAAGGATATTTAAATTAATTTTTGACCATTTTATGCTTCATGAATGTGATTTGCAGCATAATTTAAAGAACCGTTTAAGAACGTCCCCCTTTTTATCGACTCACATTTAAATAAAAAACGTACTCAGTTTTTATCCATTGTATTTTATGGCTACAATTCCTTTTTCCATTTTAAATTCATGAAAGACCATCAAAAATGAAAGGAAATTACACCCCTGGTGGTTCTACAATCCGAAGGATAATATGGAAGGTAGAATTATGATTTGCATTTCAATCCCGCCGACATATTAAATGTATTATTTTAAATATCCTGAATCGCTTGGACAAAGCAGTGTATGTGGCAAAACAATATATGCATCCGAGTAAATAAAATGGGAAGAACTGAATTCTTTAACATTAAGTGCAATACACTGTTTTCAATTTGCATTATCAACTTTATTCTTTATGACTGCTTCATGAATGTTAATAGGATTCAAATTTTATTTTCTATTTGATAATTCCTTTTCATCGAAAAACTAAAAAAAAACTAAATTGATGTTTGAACTGCAAAAGTCTTTTTAATAAGTTTTGTTTTGCTTTAGAAGTAATTATTTAAACGCTATAAACATGAAAAATATCGCAAAATAGATGCACAATTTTGTGTTGTACCATTCTAAAATTTTATTCTTCATAAATTGTTCAAATACATTTGAAATGAAAGTAAATGCATTTTTCTGGATTTCAAAAATCACACTGAGTTTCCAAGAAGTGGATCGAAGTATTATAGTTCTTTACCAATTTGTTCACTGAATATAATTACTTTTGAAAGTAAGTGATTATTTTTCAAGACTAAATTTTAAACCAAATTTAAGTACTATGAAAAAAGATAAATCGTAATTTTATATTTGGAAACATTTTAACATTTACAATTAAAAGAAAATTAAAAATTTACGAAAAACTTAGAATTAAAAGTAAATAAGTAATATTTATTTTTAAAAAGTAAATAATTAATGTTCAGTCAAGACTCTTAAGCGATCAAGAAGTACAGACAATTTATCCCATGTAGCAGATTCCTGAGACGCTGGAAAACAAAAATGTTGTGCCAAGGTATAAGAAGCGTCTAAATTCTGGTGATGAATATAATTAAGTATAGCGAACTGACTGACGTATCTCTTACAATAAAATTTTTTATCCAAGCATGGTTCCTTTATGTTTAAGACAATAAGGAATTTATTTTCTGGGTAAGCCTAGTATCGTATGTCCAGCATGCAGGTAAATCATAAAATGAATAACGTTTTGTTCTTCTTCCTTTCTCACATCATTTGAAATAGTGTTTTCATCATGTAAACAAATTTATCTTCAAAAAGTCTATATTTCTGTAAATTTGTTTATTAGTTGTTACTGAAAATGCATTTCATTTTTAACGTGCTTATTTAAAAGATACCTCAAATATTTGTAAAAAAAAGGCATTTTCATAATAGAATATAAATTAATTGTTGTCAAATTTAGTTTAAAACATGCAATATTGCTGGTTTCTAAACATATATTTTGTTACTATTTTGCAACTATGTATTTCCACGTAATAATGTGATAATAATTTCTGAAGCTTTTTGAAAACTTCTGAAAATTTTCAATACCTATACCTTTTGTTTTGTTTTAAAATGTGTTTATTTTGGAAAAATACTGAACAATAGTGTAATGCAAAGCAGGTTTATAGAATATTAAACATATTTTGAAAGAATAAAAATAGCATAAAGGATAAAAATAATTATTCAAAAATATTAAAAATCTAACTATTTTTAAAAAATTATATTTACTGAATTTATCCCATTTGCAGGATTTATTTGGTAACAAGTTTGGGAATATGTAACTCTGTCACTTTGCTATAGAGTTTTGGGCTTTAAACATTTAACAATTAATTTTAATTAATTGGTTAATAAGTATAGCAAATGCTCATGGAAATTTATTTCAGATCGAATACTCCTCAAACTAAGAATAATCAAGGAACTAAATAAATTTTCTGAATGTAAAATTAAGTATTTTTATAATCACTGTATACTATTACATATAACAACCTATATTAAAGTTTTTGTGGTTCTAAAAAAGTTTCCTTTTTAAAATACTTTATTTATATCTATTGTAACTTATAACAGTACTTATTGGGAACAAAAGTCAACTCAGTTAAAATTTATTCAACGGAATTAATTTTATTCTTTTATAAATATCTAATGTCAAGGAAATTCCACTCCATGTAACTTATCTGACATATTAGCATGAAGTTTAACTTTACTCATCTATATTTCCAGGAAATAAATAGCACCTAACTTGAAGTTAAAATAGGGAACATAACTTCTATAAACATACGTTCCATCTTAAATCTAGCATTTCTTCAGTCGGAAGCAGGTATTAATAAAATAAAACAGACTTGCACTTTCAGGAGAAAAAATTTCTTGAAATGAGATACTTTAAGAAATTCTCCCTATTTCTGAAAGACCTTAGGACAGGAAAATATATGACTTCCATTTAACATGTTGTATAGCATCTCAAATATATTTATTGAATCACATTTCAAGGTTTCTTTTCTTGCAAATAACGAGTCTCATTTTCTTCTTTATTCTCCGACGACGACTGCATTGCACAATGTCATTTTATCACCTCAAAAAAGAAGAAGAAAAGTCAGAAATAATGATACCTTAGGAAGAATAAGTATTGTTATGTATTAGATTATAGATATGATTTATCTCTAAGAAAAGAATTTTTAGATCGTTTCATGTGTTAACTCAAAGCAGTGCAATTAGATTTATTTCACTGAAATAAGCATCTATTAGCCAAACTGCATTTTAAAACGTTTCAAATAGGTATTAAAACGATATTTTGATACAAAAGGGAATAATTTTCAACGCTTTTAATGTGAAACTGATTATTGATAATTTGCAATCGTATACATAAGTTGCTATTTAGTTTATTGCAAAATATGTATTTTTATAAGGATAAAATTATTTATTAGAACATTGAAATACAACTATTACACTTCGTATCTGCGTACATCGTAACATCGTTCAACCGTAATCGCACTCGTCTCGTCCCTCATTTTTTTAAAATCAAATTCAAAGTAGACCAACATCCTACTGTTGCCACTTATCTGATATCATACACTGTTATAACAATAATTAAGTTGAAATCATGCTTTTGTCAGGCATAAATATTAAAATATGCTTACATTCGACCATCCTGACTTTTCAATTGACCTCAATTGAGCCACATTTTAGCTTACATTTAATAATGTCAACACAAAAAGAAAATAAATTCATAAAAGATAAAATGAAGTGAAATATACAATTTAAAAAAGTTCTATCTGTCGGGCATAAAATCTCCATAACGCACTGGTTTGCGCACAGTTCGTTTGGATTTTTGCATTCCAGGTTCGTCATCGGAATTTTCACTAGAGTGATCATCGTCTTCATTCCAGCTTCTCCAGGCCTTTAACTGAACTGACGTGAGCCGTTGTAGCATAAAGACGGCCATTACTAGGTTCTAGTTATGAGATTCTATATGTGTCCCTAGGAATTATTTCTGTGACAACCATGGGTCTTCGGTATCGTGGATGCGTTTTTGTTGAGTCACCTGTCGCCTTTGGATTTCTTCTTATTGCTACGATCTCTCCTTTACCAAACGATAATTTACCTGGCTTCTTTTTATCGTAATATACATTCGTTTTCACTAAAGAATCGTTGATGCTTTTCAAGTTCTTAACATGCTTATTCTTTTCTTGGATTTTAATAGTAAAAGCTACGTGAAAGTGAAAACTTCACTATGAACTTTGGTGGACAATTAATTTGGATATGAAGTGCGATCCAATCCGTGATTGATCCATGATTGAGAGGTGACCAATGAATTCAAATTTATTTCTGTAAGTTAATGCAATTTAAACGGTGTCAGGAATAATAATAATTAAAAAAACCTTTGTCAGCAGTTTTAGTGTTTCCTTTTTGAGAGTTACATCTACATATAACTGAACAAAATTAATTAAAACCAACTTCGAAGAACCATGTTCTCTTTTTGGTGTATAATTCTCTAATAACGCTGCTACTCTTACTACGTCTACACTTTTTTATATCCTAGCCCACGTAAGGTCCTATAAAGTCAACAGGTTTGCTTTTATTCGAACTTCCGCTTGGCAGACACTCCTGTGCTCTTTCGAGTTTTTTCTTTGATAATTTACATTTTTATAAACACAAACTTTATCCCAACCACCAAATATTTTGAAAAAGGATAAGATTATACTTTCTGGGATAAACACTATGAAATATACACTCATGTCTATAAATTAAGAATTTATGGGAAGAAACGCACTAAACAAAATAATTTTGATGCAACAGAATCTCAGATATCTTCCGGAAAAATATGATCGTGTTTTATGAATAACATGTATGTTAATATATCTGGGTTATTTCTTCTGTTTTAGATTGTTTGTGTTTGCTAGAGGTACTTACTGTGTTTTCTGTGTGTTTGTTTACTGTGTGACGATTTGAGCACAAATCGTACAAGACATAGCAGTAAGTAACTTTAAATATCCCGTAAGGTACAGAGCAGTTGGTGGAGTGTATAAAAGGAATCGTTGCCGTGATGTAGAGTAGTTCAAAACAAGTGTGTAAGACTTGAATTGCAACAGACAAGTAGCTATGACTCAGAGGATCCACATGGGCGATTTTCATGTGACAGAATATTCGATTTGTTAGAATGTGGCTGGAAGCAGATGCACTAATCAAATAAACTAGAAATGAGTCGTTCAGAAGCTAATGTGGATAAGTCCAGAAAAAAATTGAGAAAATTCATGTTTTTTAATACAATATTTTTTAAGATTTTTGGTTCATTAATTTGATAGTGAAAGTATATAAAGTCTTCTAATGAAGCTAATAGTGAATCTTTTAATAACTAAAAATAATGTTATTAATTCCATCAAAATTTACAAATACCAGAAGACATCAAAAATTGGACTTATCCCCTTTGGCTTTTGAGCTATTCAATTATCTCAGCGTGTTACATGGAGGTTTCATATTTTAACAAGTCCATGTTTTGCCCCGTTTGCATTAACATTGTCATAGTAGTGTAGAAATGTTATATTTTCTGAGTGATGAAGATTTATGCCAATAGTTCAATTTGTGTACAACACACAGTCTGCAAGAAAAATTATAAATCCATTGTTATTTCAAATGCAGCTGATCAACTTTGAGAGCTGTTTCCTCAAAACTAAATTTCACGGACTTGATGCACTTTAACTCTGAACCCTCCATGCATTCCAGAATCTGGAAATTTCACAAAGTATTATTATATACGACATAAAAGACGTTATGGAAGACACTACATCCGGTTTACAACATTGCAAAACGATAGGCTTTTGAGAGTAATTACCAATGGAAACGAACAAAATACTGCAAATCGTCTGCCCTAGCAGCTTCTGCCGTCCAGCGGTAACTTTACTTTCACTTACGCTACAACACACCTCTTACTCCAGAGATGAAGATATCCGGTTTGCAGTTTGGATTCGTGTGCGTGTTAGAATTTTTATTGACTTCCTTCCAAAAAAAATTACATGGAGTATGAATTGAAGTACAAAATAAATCAACAAGCAAAAAGTTTTATAGTGAAGAGATTTACAGTAGCAATCTACTGACAATCTTTGAGGTTGTTATATATTAATGATTTTGAAATATTACAAATGTTTCAGATCAATGATAGATTTGTTGTAGGAGTAGTTTTAATTAATATTTAAGAGAAGATGAAAAAGATGATGAAGATTTATTGGTTTTACTTTATTAAGTTTGGTTCAATAAAAAACGATTAATGAAATGTGTTGAAAAATGACTCTATCTCGTAATATATTTATATTTGATATTAGTTGTTTTAATTATGAATGATCTTTATGATGAAGATACTTTACTATCTGATTATTAACATTAAAACTAAGATGCCAATTTATACTCATTTGGATGCTACACTATACAATTACATCGATATGCAATGCTCTAATTATGATGAGATATTTCTAGGTTAACGTATGCGCAAAAAGATTCACTACGATGCGTTAGCTAGCTGTAAAAATAATGGTGAACTAAAGATGATTGCTTAAATGGTTAACACTAAAGAGTTAACATAAATTCCTTAAATTTATTGGCTAATTATTGATTAATAGAATGATACAAAAAACTGATTATAGTAGATAACACAAAATGAAATTCATGAAGAAAGGGAAAAAAATCTTATTTGAGTGAAAAAGAAAATTAAATTTAAAAAATAGTTGCAGTACTAAATCCAGTTAAGTTGAGATCAAGATTAACCTACAAAATAGAATATTGATTGAAACTGAATGTATAAATAAAGTAAATGACTATGGTGATTTCACATTGAAGTACTTGTTATAGAGTCCAAAAACTCTTATGAATCATTTGAAAATAATGGTTTCTTGGCAAAGAGTTCTTTCTAAGAGGGAGATCTTCCAGGAGGAGAGTTTTTTCAAGCAGAGAGTTCATCTATCTAAACTGTCTAAACTGTGTACGTCACTTTTCTCGCTGAAAGTTTGTTTGCTGTGAATTGGCGAGTCTGTGTCTTTTTGTCAGTATTTTGTGATCTCTTTAACTGCCTTGTTGTGTGCTGCGAGTCGGTCTCATGGAGTGAGTCATCGTCGGGAGAGCCTTCACTGTCGTAGTACTGAGATCGAATCAGGTTTTTATTTGTGGACAGGAAGTTAGTAAGTTTAGTTATTTTAAGCCTCGGAAACAACAGCCACACACCCTTGCCCCTAACTGCCCGAAGGGCTGTTTTACTAGTTTGATGAGCAGAACTGGATATTTTAAGCTTCGAGAAGTTATTCAACATGCTGTTTTTCCACCATTGTATGGTGTTGCTTTCATTTGGCTGCTTCAAGTGGCAAGAGATCGTTAGAGGGCAGGTGGTGGTGTAGTGGAAGTAATCATCCGTGTCCTCACATGCACAGGTGTCTGATTGGCTTCGTTTGAACCATTACAGGTGGCCGGGGAAAAGATTCATGGGATAGGTCCATATTAAGGGAAATGTGGATGGATATTATAGAGCTGTTACGAATTGTATAGATTCTCTTGACCATGGATTAGGCATTCTGGTAACTGTCGGGAGAATGTTGAAAATTGATGTGCTTGTATCACGACCCTCCCACTTTGTTTGCCACTGTTGGACAGATGTTTTTGTAAGGATGCCTTTGAGAAAGCATTTTGGGGCTGTGATGTTGCTGGGGTATCTTCTTTTGTTGCTTTCTTAGCGAGCTTGTTTGCCTCCTCGATGCCTGATATTCGGATGTGTGCAATGACACAGCCAATCTCGACTGTTGAGTTATAGAGGAGAGCTATTTCCACTTCATGGACAGTTTTGAAACAAGCCGTATGCTGGCGGTTTGGAGAGTACAGTCTGCATACCCGCAAGCTTCTCTGATGTTTTCCACTCACGACAGATCGCTTCCGGAGCAGATTAGCTGGTGCAGAGAGAATGTCAATAAAAAGTATAAATTTGGAATTTTAAAATTTTCTATTCAATCCAAGTTTTACTTGCAATATGCTTCATGTTGTATATTTTTATGGAGAGCACCAGGAGCCATTACAAACAAGAAAATGTCATTAAATACCAACATCATGTAGCTGCAAGTTCGTTTGTTCAGAGGTGCAATAAGCGATGTTTTTGTCTTTATGGATGAAAATGTCTGTTCTCACTTTATAACCATTGTGTAACGAAAGCCTAAGCGATCAGCATGTCCGGACACTGTATGGACTGTCTTTAGCGATCATCAAGCATACTGCTTCTCAAGAGTTTATGTCGTTTTCTGTTTTTGACGATTTTTGGACAAAATGATACCGCATTTCATTCTGTAGTTTCTTCGAATTAAACAGACTTTATAGGAATTGTTTTGTGATTTTTTGGTTTAATTTGTACGTACTCTCATAAGCCTTAAAATATGGACATGTGTGTACTTAAAGCAATATTATGTGTTAAATTATGGCAAATGTAAAATATTAATGTTGAATATTTTAAGATAGATAGAAAAGTTTATTATAAGAATTTTGAGAATATTCTTTCAAGCAATGAATTTTTAATCACATATAATTTTGATAAAACATTTGACATGACAAGTACGATGTTTGATTATTATAAGACATTTTTGATTTAAAATTAATGCTCTTAACTGTAGTAATGGAAATTCGTTTATTTTGCAAAATAATAGGTATATTATCATAATTTATAATTGTTATAATTTCGTCAGAAAAAACTATAATATTCTTCTGCAAGGTAAGTGCAACTGATTTTTTTTCATTTGTGCTTTTAGATGTTACAAATGATTTTATCCAAAATCGCGAGTGGTGCACATGCACTCGTAAAAATATTAATTATAAATTAGCATTCTTTAAAAAGACAAGAAATGTTATTTAAAGAGAGAACATTAAATGATTTAGTTAGTATTATTGATAAACATGTGATATAAGTAGAAGCACTTAATAATAATATAATGTAACACTTTTGCCGCTTGATATCTATAGTAAATATTCAGAGATTAATTTTTAAAATAAATTCATAATATATAATTTTTTAACCTTATTAATGCTTTTATTTTCCTGTACTAATATCTAATTTATTCTATAGATGGTTAGAAAGGTAAAACATGACATGGTTGAAATGAAGACAATAAACATTCCAGAAAATGCTTGTGCAATAGTGAAATGTTGAAAGTAGAACAAATATTTATTTTATTAATGTAAAAAGTAATGAAAATTTTTATAACAAATTGGATTTTTATGATGGTATTTTTATTCGTATCTAAATTGTTTCAGAACAACCGTACTCATAACAATCATGATAAAGTTCTTTTTTCTTGATTAAAATCGCAAGAAGAAATAAATCGGCCAAAATTTTAATGATTATGCATTCGATACATTAAACAATTCAGCAGTAAAAACTTTGAAATGCATTGAAATTAAAAAATCACAAAATGACTATATTTGATTTGTTATTTAAAAAACAGAATAATATTCAATTGTTCTCAAGATAAAATGATTCTTATATAAAAGAAAGAACAGAAATTGGATAAAATTATTTTATGTGACAAAGAATAAAACTGCCATACATATAAAATAAAATATATATCTACTGTTCCATGCATTGTTTAAAAACATACTGTAGACTATGCAAAACATTAAAAACAAACATCATTTTGTTAATCGAAGAAAGAGTTAAATCATATCAAAATGAATTACATTACTTCCTCTCTAAAGTGACTTATTTTATAAAGATACGTTTAATTCCGTCTAACCAATAACGCTTTAGTCATAGAATTCGAAGTAATGAGAAGTATTAACAACCATAGATCTGATGTTATTCAATGAAATAGCACTGGCTATTATTTACTATATGTATAGCCATCTCCCACTGGGACCGAAAACAGTTTTCCCGATTCAGCTGTTACAAAGCTGATTCTGTACGGTTAGGCTTTTTCTGAGGACGTATTTAACGAGAAAGACGCCACAGGTGTTGTTGAGATGTCATTAGGAAGATTGCCATTTGCTACCAGTTAGTGAGATTTACTAACGTTTCCTTTTGTTATTTTTGTGTCAAGTTGACGGGAAGTCATATTTTCTGATTTGTCTTAGCTTAGGAAATATGCCTTATAATGGGCTATTCAAGATTCAGTGTTGCTTTATTTCGGTAAGGAATACATCTTTTTCATAAATCTATGATGTTCATAATTCTTCTCAGTTAAACCGGTTGGTATAATGCAAATAAAAATCTTGGAGCAAACTCAACGGAAATTCCTAAATAATGTATTATGTGGGAGACGTGAAAAAATTTCCTTTTCAGATCGATTCATGTAGTTTTACATCAAGATTAAAGACAACAATTGTAAGCACCAAACTCGCTGATACATATTATTTTCGTAAATAAATTAGTAAAATATATAAAAAAGTATCTTAAGCAACTGATTGGTTATCCTGGTAATCGCATGGCTAATTTATATGCGATAGCCTTCGTGATAGACTGTAAGTTATAAGTATCATGACGGTAAGTGATAAGTTTCAGTGCAAGTATCAGGAATTCTGTTTTTAATATTTGACACATCTTTAAAAAAAGCTTTGTTCTAGAAAGGCATTAAATCAGAATAAAACTTTAAGCAACTTCCTTATAAAAGAAGTAAATTATTCGTTCATTTTTATATTCAAAAAACATAAAAAAACAATTAATTAACTAGACTGTCTATATAGAAAGGTATGTAATTTCAATTTTTATCAAAACTAGAAGAAAAAGAAAAGAAAATATTCGAAAGCAATAAACAGTTGAGCATTTTGCCATTTTTATATATAAGAAATATATATAGCTTTAGATTCTGGGATTTTCAGTCTGAAGTTCATTAATACAAAGGTCCTATCTTTTGAAAGCTGAACATTGTGGAATGATCACTTTGCACTCTATTTGCGTTTAATCAATTCTTATTTTAGTTCTGGAATTCCTTTGAGTTCATAGTTAATAATTATATTCCATATGCGTGTCCGAGGAAGAGATATTCAAAATTGTCTAAATCTTTTAATATATATTCCAACTGAATGATGATACTAAAAGACGAGAAGCAGTTATGATATAATACAAAGGAAATATTCGACTATATTTTGTGCCGTTATTCTGTTCAAAAGTACTGCCTTTTTTTTATGAAACATCATATTTCATTGTTACTAGAATTTTTTCCAAAGTATATTTGTTTACTATCTGTATTTTCTGAAAATTTCTTTACAATATTTATAAGGAATTTCAGCTTAAGATAATGAAATTTACTTTTATAATGATTCAAAAAAGAGGTTATATTTAGTTGAATGTATCATAGACCAATCACACAAAGGAAGAAAAGAGTACTTTCGAAAAAATAATTCCGACATTAGTAAATAACAATTTTAATGCATACACCCACGATATTTTATGGAATTTTTTGAATTTTTATCCGTTATTAGAATTTTTGCTTGTTTTTTCAAACAAAACGCTGCCGAGTTACAGAATACAAGATTAGTTATTCGAGAAGATAGATTAAATTTTTACTCGATTTCTTTTATGCGGAGGTTTCAACGTTTTTATCATGCTTATTCTTATTTAAAGTCCAGATTCTGCTAATACTCAGAGAAGTAGTGCTTTTCTCCATAACTTTTTATATGGAACTTAGAACAGCTTTTGACTTCAGATTGATACCAACCATTATTTTATTTCTGACAGTAAATGTTAAATAATTTCACAATTTATCCAATTTCATAATTATTTTCTATTTTCTAGGAGCAGTTCAGTGAAAAAATAGCGCGGCACATCATTTTTACGGATAATTTTATGACACGCAAAAAATAATAATCTCAAAAATGAATAAATAAATAAATATCCTTTTTTTATTACAGTACAGAAAAATCTGCTGGTTAGGAATCGAGATGATATGCATTTCAGAATATCAATTTGGAAATAAACTTTAGGTTATAAACAGAAAGGTGTCAGTAAGCTCAATATTCAAAATACATTCAATATTTGTTTCTTCAATAAGAGTATAATATGTATTCTAAATTGCGCAGAAATCCGAAGCTACTTGACTATATTTTTTTATTGTTTATTTAAATAATTCTGTAACTGAGAAACAATATTGTTTATTTTTTACATTTTTGATTCATTGAATAATTGTTTGTAGGAAAGAAATGTTGTTAAAACAATTAATGATTCCATTAATTAAGTTAAATATTAAGGCAAAATTTTAATTTTCATGATTTTGCCTGCATTTCTTACTCCCATTTTACAGAAAAAATTAATGTAATATAGAGTTAATTATGTAACTCTAAAAATAAATTAAAATTTAATAGAGTTTTGTTTTTATTTTTAATTTAAACATCTGCATACCATTAATTCAAAATCAATTCAGACATTTGCATGTCGAATCCATCTTTGTGTCACAAGCCTGCAATTCTCCGCAATCGAAAACCCACCAATTAAAGAGCACCTTTCGCCGCTTCCGATGTCGAATGATTGCAGTGGAATCACGGATTTGAAGTATAATGAAAATTATGAGCAGCGAAAGGAGAATAATAAAAAAAGCAATTTTCCAGAACCTCAAGTAATGACAAAACTGCGTGTTAACCTATGCGTGCCCAATGCAATATTCAAGATATTAGAAAAGTGCCGTTGCTTTAAGAGTGTAATACGTTTCTGCACGAAATACTACGTCTGTGTGATGAATGCGTAATCCAATAAATGATTTTCGCTTTGGGTAACGGTTGGTTCTAGCGATGAGTTTTATTAGTGTTCCGGTGAAATGAGAAAAGGACACATTCATGGAAAATCAGCAGCGGCTAAAGAAGCAATCTATAAGTTCTTTGTTTGATTATATTACCAGTTTTGCATTCGCAAAATTTTAATAGATGAATGACATAATTTTTCTTGCTGAAATTCTGTGTAATTGATCTCATATTTTAAATTAATCGTTTTGTATTAAAAATAAACATCCACTAGTTTTTATTAAAGTATATCTAGAATTATTATGATTTGAAAATTGTTTAGGAATTTTCAAGATTTTCTTTTTAAAATATCTCAGTTAACTGGATTAAGTTTCGTCCTTGTTATTTAATATAAAACAATTACTTAATAACATATTTTTTTAAAATTTCTTTACTTTAGAAAATGGCAAGTATTAAGTAAAGAAAAGGAAACTTAAAGTGCTACGAAATGTCTTTAAGGCTGATACTTTATAAAATATAAGATTTTAAAAGTTATAAGATGTTTAATGGAGGCAGATATTGTGTTAGAGTAGCAATTGTTTTTAGGATTTTGCGGAATAGTACACTAATAATTTCTATTTAAAGACCAATCTACTAACAATGAAATTTATTAGAAAAAAACTTCCGCGTTTCATTAGGCACTTTACATGAAATTTGATAAAATGTAGCGAAAATCTTGAGACGAAATTCTATACCGAATAAAATAAAGCCTGATGCGCGAAACTCATCAGCTTTTCCCACCAAAAGAAATTGATACGTGATATTCTGGCAATTTTAATATCCTAGCTAAACTGCCTACTTTTATCCCACCCCCAAAAATGTTACTTCCAGGTGTCACACCACACAGTGTAGTATCTCTCGCCAAAACGTTTTTAGTGGTACATCATACAATGAAACAACATGCGGCGGCGGCCTTCAATTGGAACATCATCTAGCAGGTCAAACAGAACTTTCTATAGAGGTATTTCACTTAGTCACATCTTTCCGACATGGGCCTATCATAGGTTATTCCTACCAAACATTGATGGAGTGGCATTGCTGATGTCATATACATGTAAAAGATATGAATAAAATCGAGTGGTTTACGTTCGAACTAACATGCTCATTAAATTTGTTAAACACATCATCACGTACGAAAGAACCTGGAGGATAGATCAGAGGGTAAATAAGAGCAGTGGACTGTTAATTAAATAAATTTATTGTAAACAAAAACATGAACGATCAAGGCACAATTTAAATAAATTCTTAAGTAGTAACATTTAAGAGGAGGCGATTCTCATTCCCAAGGGGGAATATGACACAAGGGTCCGTTCGCTTAGGCGATCCGAACGAGAATGAACTCCAGTCAACTTCGCACCCCCAAGGACACGAAGGGCGACAGCTAAAGTTCATTCAACTCTGCACCCTCAATGGCGCGAAACTCCGCGGCGAATGGAAGGACGCGTAGGCGTCAACAGAACCTTTATCTCAAACTCTGGACTCGCCGAATTTTGGAGCTGGATCCAGCAAGAAGATTACACTCGCCACTATAATCCGATACAATCAGTACTTTAATGTGTTCAACAAAGCAGGATACAATCCTTTACCTTTCAGTACGTGTCATATATTTGAACGTGTATAGCCATGGTATGGCATGCAGATCATCTGCGTATATAGGGTAGACCGGGGCTAGTTGGGCATAGGGGCACTTTGGGTCAGTCGGATTATTTTAAATATTTTCCGATAGATAGCGCTGTTACTCCAGCCAAGTATGTGTCATCCCCCCTCCCTTCTTTCCCGTAAAGGTCATTGGAATAGCAGCGGCTACTAACGAACTAGCTGGAATTTTCAAATTTTTGCCAAGGTGAGTAACTTTCCTTCCTTATAAATAATCTTCTTTTTCTATGTTTTTATATTACAATTTCCATTTTTACAAATAATATTCTGAAAGATAACTGTTCTTAGTTACTGTAGAGCATGTTTGTTTAATTAAATACTTTCAAAGTAAATTTGTACACCCATCGGAAACAAAAATGGTTACGTGGGGTAAGTTGGGCCACTTCGCATGGGGCACATTCGGCCGGCTGCCTAACTTTCCCCGTAGAATGTTGATCCTGTGGAAATGGCAAGCGAACGTGCCACGTAGTATCTTCAAAGCCTAATTGTAACGAATGAAGTTTCGAAATCAATTCATTTATGTAACCGTTCTCTCAATTTCATGTATAATTATTCTTTTTTAATTTCTTCTGTATTCAAAGGAAGAAAGTATTGATGATGGTCAAAATTTGCAAATTGAAATCATATCAGATATCCCATTGTTATTAAACGACAATAATTACGCTAAAATATTTTAAATTGAAATGCATATAGAATTTAAAGTTCAGTGTTAGTAATATTTTTTTAAAAATTTTAAAATGTTCTTTTAATATTTAGATGGGATTACGTTGAATTAATATATGGCATGTCCATTATGAATGACTATAATGATTCAATGTTGCTGTAAAATCAAATGACGCTGCTACACTGTTTTTCATGATCTGCGATATATAAAAATATTTGAATTTATGGGATATGCACCAAATTTAAAATGCAAGATAATTGTTAAGAAAATCTAAGTTGATTCCATCTCCATTAAAAAAGTGCAGAACAGAATGCGCTGTTATTATTTTACGATGAATTTGAAAATTGTATCTCAGTTCTTGTTGAGTAAAAATGCACCAGATTTGTATCTATAACCGAACTGTGTTATTTAAATTATTATTATTTATAATATTTTTTGAATTAATATTATTCTTTAAATTAATATTATAATTTATATTATTATAATAATAATATTATTATTTATCTGACTTAAATATAATAATATGGAAAAAATTTTAGCGATAATCGCAACATGCTACTTTGTTTCTCTTGCAGGGCTTGCTAAGATGGTTCGCCATTATGTTAGAAAATCGGATAGAGGGAATGCTTCTTCTTAAGCAATGAAAGCTGCTGTTTTAGAAGTGAAGCTGTAATGATGAAAATTGTGACGATGAAGTCATTTAATTCTGTTTTCAACATAAAACTTATTAATTTTGTAGTTTCAATCTCTTGGTTTTTTGCTTCACATAATCTTATAATTTTATGGCTTCATCAAGGAATGATGTATGAAAGAGATTTTCCTTTAGGATATCTTGTGTTATATTGTTCGCAGAAAATAAAAAGTAAAATGTGATAAAATTTTTTTTATGTTTCTTCAATTCTACCTTACCAGAATATTGAATAAGTGATGTGGCCCAACTTACCCCGTAGTCGTGGCAGGTTGGGCCACGAGACTTGGTATCAGTTTTAGCTTTTAAATTAATATTAATAGTTAATGTTTTCAAATGTTATTATGGTGATTTCTTCCTGAAGGTACACTAATAGTGTTTGCATTAAAAAACATTTAAAATGTTGAATTGTAATTTTTTAAAAATTCTTAGAAGAAAAAACGGTCCAACTAGCCCCGGTCTACCATACTTGGTCGATCTGAGACTCTTTATACAATGACCTATGCTACAACTTCCGTTCCTAATGTATAATCTTCGGTGAAAAAGGAAGAATAAAGAATGCAATGTCTCACAGCCATTGATGTAGGCACACAAATTTTAAAATAAGGAAAACTCCTATAGGAAAAACTTTCCCCGATATATTAGTATTTCTTCTCCACTGTTGCCCTTTGCAGCTCAGTGAATGAAACATAAACAGGCTTTTTCCACGGGGCTAAACTGCCTCATTATGTCTCAGGCATTTCAACTATAATTAATGATTATAGACGGAAAAACTTTAATAAGGCTAGTGTTGGAGACATTTGTTCAATGTATTGTAAATGTGATCACTATATATTTTTTAATAAAGAATAACTTCTCACAACAGGAATGATGCTTTGAAGCTTGTGGTTCTAATAGTTCCAAACCCGCTAAAGTTTAACTTGAGCCTATGTTTTCAATGATTGAAATTGTTTCGGTGTGTCAAATCATGTCGTCAAATGTATATTTTTTCAACGTTTTGTAGACATTTCGAAATCATCTTAGCTGTTCAGTTATTATATATATGGCTTTTCTTCGAAATATTTTAAAGATATTTTTAATTTCATTTGGAATACTTTTTTTTAGTTTGTCTTTTAAAAGTGTACGAAGTTGCTTTTATGACAAGAAATTAACAAATATATTTGCAATTATTGTGAAAAGTTTATAATGGACAGAATAAAAGAGTTTTTAAATGAATTTAGATGGATTATTCGTTCTGTATTTTGGAAATAATATCGGGAAAAACAGAAACAAACCAGAAAATTTAGAATTATAAATTATGTCATTATCATATACAGTGTTGTTCATAATTATTAGAACGGATTGTTAAAATTTCTTTTGTTTATAAAATTTTATAAACTTGATAATTTGCTATTTTGTTTTGATTTTCTAGCACCTTATTTCATCCTCCATAAATGCATATCATTTTAATTATTTCCTAAAGTATCTCCATTTTTTATAAAAAATATTGTTTTAAACAATATATTTATAAAATGTGGTAATTATTTTTGACCTGTGAAGCAGTCAAGCGAACAGCAATGCCCAAGAGTTTAGACATTTCAGTAGAACTTCTCGAACGCGTCATTAAAGATAAAAAGGCTGGGGTTTTGTATGAAAACCTAACAAAAAATGTATAAATTGTTGAAGTTGGGTATGTACTATTTGTGCAAGATGTATGAAAATATATAATCCATGGAAAACAAGAAAGCAAGAGGCAGAAAACCGAAAAGAAGCGCTAGAGAAGACTCTGTGATTGTAAGATTAGTACAGAAAAAGAGCGATACATCGTGAAGTGAGATCGCGCGGAAAACTTGAAATTGAATGTCAGCTCTCACAGTTTGCCGTAGAATCAAGAACTCAAGGTTGATCCGCTGATTCTAAAGAAAAAGACTATACATCTTTGCGAACAGTGCAACCAAAACATTGCAAAGCGCTTTCTATTTGCAAAAGAGCATCTTTTGAAGGCTTTACAATTCTGGGAAAGAGTTTTTTAAGGTCGGATGAAAAGAATAGCTAGAAATTTTAAAAATAAATATTTGTTACAACACAGTGAATAAAATTCTACTACACATATTTTGAATATTCAATAACAATATCGATTTTATTTTTCTTTTACAGTTTGCACATGTACCTCTTGAGTAAATACAATGCCTACGGCTGCTACGAATAAGTGTTAGTAAAATAAAGCATAAAAATATTAAATTGACTGAACCATATGTTTTAAGCCACATGCATTATCGAGAAATGGGCTAAATTACAAAATCAAAATAAAACTACTAAATAATGCAAAATGTTCATGTATTTCTATAAACACTTACATATTTTGGCATCTCTTTCGATTACTCCACTGAAAAAAATCAGCGTTTAAGCCAAATTAATATTTTAAATTGTCTGTGCTTTAACTTAATAATTAACAAATTAGGTTAATCATGAAATATAACTGGCTCTAGATCATCTTTTTATGGCAAAACTAAATAAATAATTGGATACAAGTGTATATTACACTTTAATTAAATTCTTCCTGTTTTTTTATGAAATTGCTAAGTATTTTAATAAATAAATGTTCTTATAATTTAACTGTAACATATGCGTAGCTATTCAATGCAATTTACTATTTAAAAGCATTGGAAATTGAAAAATAATTCGAATGATCATAAAAATAATTTTTATTACTGCGAGTAATGAATGGAATGATGTAGAAAGCATGCATATGAAAATGATTGCGCTTATTAGAATTGTACTTATACTGTCCTTTGAATTTATTGAAACAAGTCCCATTTTAATAAAGTTTGATGTGATACAAAGTGATATTAAATTAATATAAGATTTATCAATATTAGATTACAATACTTCCCAGAATCAACGCTAGATAGCTAAACCATCTTAGAATTTCATTTTACTTTTAAGAGCAAGAAATATTAAGGTAATTTGATATTTTACACAATTCTACAGCTGTTAAATTTTTGCTCATTGTGTAATCAGGGCACTTTATTCGTAAATTATTCTTTAAAAAAAGTGAATATGATTTCTCTCCTTCCTATCATTCCATTTATTAGCAAAATAAGGGGAGTACTTTATCTCTGAAGAACCCGTTTTGTATTGTGTGTTTCAATCTATGTGTATTTAAATTTGTACAAGCGCAATAAGGTATGAAAACATGCAGAGAAATCGAAAAAAAAATATTGAAATAAAAAAAGACATCTTTAAAATCAGATATTATTTTTTAAAGAAAACGAAACAGGTTATATATTTTAAATACAACTATCTTCTGAATTTCATTAGAGGTGGTAAATCTAAAAATAGTGGAAGTCATTTAAAAACTAGCATGAGAATTATGATCCAAAGTACTGCAGCCTTCCATTTATATTGATAAACAAGCTGGAGTGGCCTCCCCGAAACTTTCAGGCATAGTACTAACACTGGTGGAGGAAAAAATACACCGCGCGCCAGGAAACGTGCAGCATTCCCTAAGGTGGGGAAAATGCTCCAGCGTTTGAGCCTTTATTTGCGTCGTGGAATAGGGGAAAAATCGAATATGCAATTTTAACGCCTTTTTTAACAGATTTGAACGAAAATTCAAGACAAATCTACAATTACGGTTTCAAGACTTCATACAAAATTTCATATATCTAAGTCATTTCTTTTAGAAGACATCGTCTTCAGAAGTATGCGACTATACAGATTGACAGATAGCCAACTCTTCAACGGAGTTTGCCCACAATCTGATACGGACCTACATTTGTGATGATAAAACTGTATACCAAATTTTATCCCTCTAGCTCTTCATGGTTTTGAGTTATAGTGTTCATATGAACGCGGTCAGACAGACAGACTTCCTGCGGACGGATATTTTCCAATATTTGAGAAAAACCTACAACTTGTGTGTCAAGATTACATACCAAATTTCATCCCTGTAGCGCTCATAGTTTTCGAGTCATCGTGTTCACAGATACACAGACATAATTCCAAAATTATGTTTTTCGGATTCAGGAAGATCTAAAACGTGAAGATTCATCAAAATCTCGAGTTCGATTTTTTTTGACGATTACAATACTTTATCTTTGTAGACTTCGTATACGAGACAGTAAAAAAATTTCGTATAGTTCTCAATAGATGGCCACAATACCGCAAGACCATTTTAATCTTCCAAAAGACCAAAAATTAAAAAAATAAATTATCCTAATTACTTCATTAACCTAAACTCCATACTGCACGTGACCGCTGATACTGTTGTATTGCTTTAATTATCTTCTGATTCAGTTTAAACTTCGGTGGGCCGTAATACAAATGGAAACACGTTCGAGCGCAATTCATTTGTAAGATTAAATGTTAAATTTTTGTTTAGGCTTAAGGAGAAGCTTATCAAATTGACCTATTCGGTCAGACAAAGCTATATTTGCATTTTTAAATAATTTTTTTGTATTTCCTTCAAATTTCAACTAACAAAATAAGCAGGAATTCAGGAGGGAGTTGTCATTTGTTTCCTTAGTAATGACAACTGTTTCCGTTTAGAGTCTGAAATAATTCGACACTTTTGAAACGATATATTGGAAATAGCAATCAATATAATTGAATTAGGAGCTGAGGCACAGGTATACGAAATTGAGGTATATAAAAAAAAAAATATTGAGAATAATTTTGGAAATCAAAAATACAAACGAAATCGGACGCAACTCATCTACCAGATTAACATGCCCCTCACGTACATCAAAAGAGCACAAGGGGAAAAAAATCTTCTTTGAGTGGTAGGGAACCAGGAACTACTAGAGGTCCCACGCTTTTCTCGGTGAAACCCGCACTTTGACGAAAAAGAATATGGGTGCTTCATTTCACAGATTAGATGTGTCCGACGGAAGTTTAGTTGCTTGAATTTTACATTTCTTAAAAAAATGTTTTGTATTGATTCTTTAATGTATAATATTTTTATCCCTTCCTTTATATTAAGAAATTAAAACGAAAAGTATTTGGATTGGTTTTGACATAAAGTAACTGTAAATAGTTTCCTTAACTTTTGAATTTTATCGTGGAATCATTTAAAAATTCAATTCCAAAAATTCATTGTTAAAATTATTTTCATTTCCATTCTGTTTAGCCTTCGATGTTGTCATTCGAAATTTCTATTTGCTGTTTACAGACGACAACAAGATGAAACCTGCAAATTGTTGGTAAGGTATGAACGTTTTTCGTAGATAAAAAAATTTATTCTCATCCGATTTTATTGATGTAATTTGGTACTATACTATTGTTACAAATGAAAAAAAGTTATGAAATTTGTCGTACTTTAAATAACAGAGATTTTGATTTCGGAGGGTCTACAATGCAATATTAGTCATCGTCTAGTTTTTCCTTTATTGCCTATTTAGATTATAATCATTTAGCCTGATTGTGTGATGATATTGATTCATAGATAAAATATTTATTAAATTCTTTTGCAAAATATTCCCGATGTAATGACAGATTTTTCCTTAGTTTAACTGTTGTATGGAACCCTATTATGTCTCCGTGAAAAGTATTTTTAAAATGCATTTTTATTTCTGGAATATGATTACTTAAATATATTTCAAGAAATGCTGATTTGATTTTTTTTTGTTGTTTTATCTAATAGTTTTCGCTCCATTATTTTACTCAAAAATGTTTATGGTTCCTTCTTCATAAAGTTTTTTTTGCTGACATTTTAAGGAATCTTAAAATAACTATAATTTAAACGAAGCATGTTTTTCATTAGACGGCATTTTTCATTAGAATTTCATTGGACGGCAATTTTAGAGTTAACTGATTAGAATCTCATTTCCTATGCAAATAGTTATGCATATTCTGCATAAAACGTTACTCATAATCTAAATAACGAGATATCTTTACTTCGTAATTAAAAATTTTAAGAATGCACCACGATACTATATTTCCTTTATATTATAAGAGGCGTAATAGTAGATTAAGAATTCACATCCCAATACATTTCAACAAAGGTATTTTGATTTCAAAGTATACTTTCGTTCATAAATATATGATGAAAATCACAAATTTCTCCACCTTTTATTTGCTACGCTCCAGATCTTAATGAAATATAATTATTTTTCAGAAGAACTTATTAAAATTGTAGATAAAATCATTTCACAAATCTTTCAATACATGATATTACTTGTCTAAAGTCATTTACATAATATTTTCAGGTAAACTTACTCAGATTGTAGGTAAAAACACTTCACAAAGCTTTCAACATATGGTATTCCTGGTCTAAAGCTTATTTTAATCTTCAAATTTCTTAAGAAAGTATTTCTCTGAAACTCATTTAATTACAAGAATAGCACATAACATATTAATATGTTTATTTGGTTGTAACTTTTACAAACTCCTTTTCATTTTTATCAATATTTCTACACATCTTACTACTTATCTTACACATCGAATCATGGCGATACCACACAAATTAATTTAATATCAAAATTATTTAATTATTTGATAGTTCTGAAATCAGGCCAATACAAGACATTAGGGACTTTTATGTGCTTTTTAAAAATTTGGATAGCATACATCAGTTACTAGACATAAAATTTTGTTTGCAGATTTAAACTCAATTTCAGCTCTGAATGAATCTGTCACTTGAAGTTGTAAAAGTGAAGTTTATATATATTATAAACCTTCAGTACCCGCTGCATTCATCACGCATAACACTACTGCTAGATGTACTAGCAGTGTCGCGGACATTCATCATGTCATGGGCGACGCCCGCAACATGATGAATGTGAACGAAATCAAAACTACAATAACATATGTAAATTATAATGAAGTTATGAAAATGAAATGAAAGCAAAAAAATAGTATTGATGTTGCACTTCTGTTTTTCTTTCCGACAACGATATCGCGTGCGGAACTTTAAACGATAAAAATCGAAAGATATGCCTGAAACGGAAGACATGTTCAAAAAAATAAAGGTAATGAAATTTAAAAAATTAAACTATTAGAACTGGTAAACGATTAAAATTGGAAAAATAATTGTTCATATTTCTTGAACATAAATTCTCATTTGGATCGTTGCTAAATCAAGATTGGAAAAGCATGCGACACGCTAAGCAAATAATATTCTAGCGAAGAAGGAATATTTCTCTCCTTTGCCTGCCGTACACCAAAGAAGAAAATTTTCAAATTGTCACAGGGAAAACAATTAATTAAAAATCCATAATAATAAATATTCAGATTGTCCTTGTTTTAAATTAGCTAAAAGTATTCTAGTTATTAACCCAAACAAATTTGGAAAAGATAACAAAGTCACAGAATTGTATGTAGAAATTGTACAAACAATTTTCAAAGCTCTGCTGTACAGCAGTGATGGAAGCTACGACCGTTTTTTACGGTCGTTTTTACGACCGTAAGTTTCGGCCCATGCGTGATAGTGCTCAAGGTTAATAAATGCCAAGTGTCTTCAGACTCCGGGGAGATTTAGCTTAAAAGCTTGAACACTACTCCTTATACTTTTTACTCACCCTCATATTTTCTAAAGAAAACTCCAAGAGTTCCATTCTTTGCTGTGGTAAATTTATTCAAATAAATGGCAAATTTCGAAATAAGTTCTGTATAGATCTATAAGTTCTGAATTAATAAAAAGAAGGAAGGTCTAGGAGATGCTATTAATTTTTTTTTAAAACAGAGAAAGATCTTTCTCTGTTTTAGTGTCTCTTAGTGTGGTATCATCTTTCCAGCAAACTTGTTTTGCAATCGTGCTGTGAACTTGTCATGACAAATTCACAGCAAACTTGCATTGCAAGGAGGGGTGGCGCTAGTTGTCTATTTTCGCCGTGGCTCGTTTTGCAAGCGAGGGTGGCGATTCTTCCTGGTTAAATTGCAGCAGTTTCGCTACAACATCGACGCGTCAAATTTGCCATGACAAGATAATATCAAGTAAAAATCAAACTTGCTGCAAACGTACGTGCTATCTGGGGTTGTTCTAAATGATGAATAAATGAATGAATAAATAATTCCAGGTACAAGGTGTTAAAATGCATTACAATATTATACGTACATAATTTCGTGGATAATTTTTCTGTTAAGTTTCTCTAGCATAGAAAACAGCATCGAATTCATACGTGCAAAATTTTCATTACATATTTTGATGTATTTAATTTATAAGAGCGATGGATGCAAGTGCCATTAAATTAAATACTTAAATCTAAACAGAATAATCAATTAGAGAAAGAAGGTATAAAAATGTAATATGTTATAACCTTTGAAGATAAATTATATTTGTTTCAGAAGCAGATGGATCGTTTTTTGTCTGAATAAAATGTCCCAAAGATTATAGAAACTGACAGATATTTATAAAATATTAATTGGAAAAAATTTACATTCGAAATCTGAATAAATTCCAGGAAATTTTCTCTACGTTAAAGGGAAAACGTCACGAAACTCTCGACAGATGGCAGTACTAGCGCAAACTTTTGAATGCCATCCGCGTGCTTTTAATGGCAATTACATTCGTTCTCCCAACGTAAGGTTTGGTCAAGTGGTTATTTCGCTTGTAAATGTTGCTCTTCCGCGTTATTTTAAATGCGTCTATTAATACTGCCATGCAGTCATTTTTTTACCGTCAATTTAAATAACTTGTACTGTAAAATATATTTTATATCACATTACAGAATTATTAGCTTCCACCAACCATCTGTTATTCTCGTTTATAATTTTTTTTCAACTGGTTCGATCCCAATTTCATTTCACTCTTATCATTATTAGTACATTTGTAGTACTGGGTATTTCAACTGTGTCTCAAAAAAGTAAAGGGACCTTTCAGCCTGTTAAAATGACTTCACTAAAATAAATAAATTTTATTATTTTCCCCTTTGGTTTTTCTAATTGTTCAAATCCTATTAATAGAAATGTGCTCTACAATATATTTACAATTTCTTCACGATATTGCATGGCATTCAGAATAGCGAACGATGTCGAAGCTTTCTACCGTTAATATAGGGAGATGTTTTGTTAATTTCTAGGATGATTCATTTTATTTTAATATCTAATATCATTGGTTTAAATCTTTTTCCTCTAATTTATATGAACGTAAATATCTGAAAAACTACTATCATACTTTATTATTGTCTAATTTATCATATACGAAGTTAATCAAATTTTTTAGAGGTTTATAAAAACAGATACATTCATTTTGGAAGTATTAGAAGAATTTTTTTGTAAATAAAAACAGCAAATTTATACAATCTAAGGAAGGCAAATTTTATATCTGGTAGTATCATTTCTTATTGCTTCAGTTGTACTTGAAATCTAATAAATTTTTGACAAATTAAGTCATATAAATTTCAGTGTATATACAAATAAAAGAAAATATACCAATATCTTTCTTTCCTGTAGAATTACTAAAATCGTGCAAAAAATTACAAAATGGGACAAACTAATTTAAATGTTTCAAACAGCACTAAATGCTAATAACTTTGATTGTATCAAATTCTCACGATTTCACTCCTAAAGGAGATAGGGAAAAAAATTCAGATCAATTTAATATACACAACCACTATTCTATTTTTCAAAAAAAGTTTATAAAATTCCATGTTTTGGAGAAAATTATCAACTATTAGGTGCCAGGTATCTCCAAGACTAATTCTCATTATTCATTTATTCTTTTTATGAAATACTCAACAGATGGCTGCACTAGCACAAGATGCAGTTTTTAATCTTCAAATAGAGAAAAATCACTCCTTTCAATGCAGGCTTTGGTCGAGTGGTTACTTCGCTTTGTCATCTTGTAGATGTAAAACCAACCACTGACGCCGTTCTGCAGCTTTATTTTTCTGCTCCATTTTAATTATGGCAATTGCAAAGTTAAACTTAAACATGACGTTCATAAAAATCTTTTTTTTTCTAACAAATGTGTTATTGCTTCACAATTTTCTTTCCGACACGCTTATTAAAGCAACGTAAATGTTATCAGTTCTATCCTTCCTCTGTAATTATTTTCCTTATTTACCATTATGCATAATATCTCCTTATTTAAAGAATTCCCTTTTAAAACCTTACACATTTTAATCTACCTGTTTCATTATATATATTGAAATGTCACAACGTGTATGAATTACAAATACATTTTTTTATGTTATTTTTTAATTTGACATCTAATATGATAAGGGCGACAGATACATATTTTATTGAATATGTCTTCTAATTTCAAAATGAGACGAATGCATATTTTTAAATGATATACTTAACATGTGCTTATGTTTCTGCTAAAATGTTCATTTGATTTTAGAATAACTCTCTGTTAAGCTCGTAAAATTTTGTTGCAAGGCTAGACGCGTGGGTTTTATATGTCCCGTATTTTCTCTATCTTTTTATCCTCCATTATTTTTTTCTGAGAAAAACTATATTAGTTGTAAATTAAAGAGTAAAATTCTAATAAATGTAAAAAGAAAGAGCAAAAATACTTTTGAGTGAATATTTTTTTATTGAAATTACGATAATTCTATAAAAATCACAACATTTTACATATACCTCTCTTAAATGCTTACCATAACCCCAGTTATAGCATTTTTGACAATTTTTGGGTAGTTTTGTCCCTATTTCTTCCACAATCTTTGCACCTACCTTTATTACTCATTGACTTTGTTATTTTTTGGTCCTGTACCGGTGATTCCGAGCATAAGATGTCTCTCTGCATAAAATTTAAAGTATAATAAGTATCGAACTGAAATTTTTGATGACGTTAGGTCGTTGCATATCCTTATCGATATTATTACGTTTGAAAATTATAAAAGTGTTAATAGTGACGATGTTATAAAGATTGTGAAAAAGGACATTAATCCAGTGAAAATTATTTCTTGAGACACTATTTTAATCGAAATATCCGAACTAGAATATCAACTCCTTTTGCCATGTTATAAAAAAATAACAATTTCAGGGTTTTTTTCAGCACCTGTCGACCCATAAATAAAAACTGAAATATTACTGTATTGTAAATAATAATTACAGAGGCTTATCGTCAGATTGTAAGCCAAATATTCATGACTTTACTTCTCGCTTCGTGTTTAGTGAAAATTCTTTAAGTAATTCTCGCTTAGTTAAATAAATTGTATCGATATAAATTAGTTTATGTTTCTTTTAAAAGTTTTTTGGTTTGAAGCCATTTAACCAGTTATCCACTGTTAAACTAATTTTACTGGATTTTTAGGAAGAATTTCATTGAAATTATTTGACATATTTAAAGAATTCCAAATCAAACGCGAAGCAAAGAGCCAGAATTTCTCACAAGAAGCATTAAAAAAGTAATCTTGTGCACTTGCATTTTGAACTTGAATGACTCTGTGATATTGTCCCTCAGTATATCAAAGACAGGTGCTGAAAGTTACCTATACGGTAAAATAAATACCTATAATGTGACCTATAAGTTATGAATGGAATTTAAAGTTCAGCGTTTTCAAATCTTATGGGGGACACCTGGACCCCACGCGACTATTAGAGGGATAATGAGATGTTGGAGTTTGAGTGCAGTGTCACGAATACCAATTTATATCAAGATGCTTATCAGTTAGTTGTTATGGTGAGGATTACCCATGCCTTCAAGTCAACACATGATGCTTTGAATAGAGATTTGTAACATATAACAAACTACGATGTGAATATTTCTCAAGATATGGTGGGAGCAAATAAACTTTGATTAGCAAAATATCAGTCAACAGGATATGAAGTAATGGAGAATTTGATTGCTGAAGGGAACAGTGAACCTCTTTTACACGAAGTCTCATGTGGAAATAAATTTTTTTTAAAAAATTAATTGGGTTCTTATTGAAATTGAATCTAATTGTCATATGTTTCATCAAGAATTGCTATCAGACTTTTGGATGGTGGTCGCACAGCACATTCTCTGTTACAATTACCTCTGATCTTAGCTCACACTGAGAATTTTGTATGAAATACAAGCAAAAGGTCTGATAAGACAATTCTCCAACAAACGTGAAAACTTATCATTTAGGATGAGTGTACGATGCCAAGCAAAGCTACAGTTGTCAAGTTATAAACTCCATGTTTCTCCCATGTTTTGGAGCGAGAACTCCAAGCAATCTTTGCATATATGCTCCAAACGGTGAGACCAAAAATGTATTTTATCTTAAACCTTTAAAGTAGTAATTAATTAGATATTCTTTGTTCGAATTGAGGGTCCTAAAATATCTTTAGGGGTTGTATATTAAAACTCGAAAACTATACGATGTAAAATTATAAGCGACTTGCTTTTTCTTTCAGATGTATAGAACAGATAAACGCGAGTGGATCTGCGGGAACAACAGATAGTAATGATAACATATTAGTGCTACTAAGAAAGAACAGCGATTCCTATTATCACAAAATATTGTACCATATCTACAAGATGTTGTTCGATATTCTGAATGCCTTACAATATCTTAAAGAAATCGGAACAAAATTTTAGGATAATTTGTGTTTGTAGGGATTCAAACATTTGCCGTATTCAAGGAAAGTGAAAATATTCTTATTAATACAAACAGTCTAATTGAAAATTAAATTTCACAGTATGTAAAATGCTGCAACTGACTGCATCACCTGTGAACGATGTCGCTTGTTTCTGCTCGTCGTAGAGCTATATATGGAGTTACTGGAAATTAAACTAATAATTAAAACATCTTTAACACATCGCTTACACCTATCTTGCTTGTACGTCGTTTTGTCTTGGTGCTGATTTCTTTTCTGCTCTATCCGTGAGAAAAGGATGTATTCATTTCTACAGCTATATAAATAATTACTATAAATAATAGTAAATTTAATTTAAAGTAATTATATTCATATGTTTTGCTCTTTGGATATCCCTAATGGCGCATGATACTATACAATATAATTACGATATTTTGAAGAGATTGCACGGCATTCAGACTATCGAACGATGGCGTGGAGATATTGTTCAATATCTTGCGTTAATAGGGATTTCATTTTATATGGAAACTAATGTAGTACGTTTTATGTTCCTAGAAAGAAGTTTAATCAAACACAGTCCAATCTAGCTGCTTCGGAAGCATATATCTTATTACATAATACATATTTGAGATTTAATTACGCTTTTCATATTTGATTTTTTCGAACTTTCTAGTTTGTTCGTATTTATCACCGCATTTCATTATTCAGCTAATAATTAACAGTAGATTTCGTTACTGTTTGCAAGTAATGCTCGTTAGAAATCAAATTGATGATACAAATGATGGAATAAAAATTGTCATGTATGAAGATGAAGCTCTTGTACTATAAGCGAATATATTCTGATTTTTTACCCTAACTTCTTTTTAGTTACGCCTTTTATAATGTTTTAAAATCTTGTACCTGAAATGCTACTGATTTTCAATTCGTTTTAGGGTTTCAAACTGGTGAAATAATACTTAATTTTTGAAAAATTACAATATTGGACTTACACATTCTCAATTATCCATGGCTTTCATTTTCTTTTCGTTCAATGTTGTATACATTCATTTATTCATCATTTAGAATTCTTCGGCATTATTAGAGTTATTAGATTTAGTATTTGAAAAGCATTTTTTTTTCAGAAACTTGAACTTTTAGCTAATGAAGTTTACCTTCGGGAAGGATTCAACATGTGGCGCCCTCTTTAGGATATAATAGCAGTTGTCTTTCACGCATTCTTGTCTGGATAACTGTCGCCATCTATTGGTATATACCACAAATTTATCAACCGAAATTTATTTCTTAATTTGTTACTATAGTATGTTCTATCATATATTTATATTTCATACGTATAAGTAATGAACTTTAAAATGAGAGGGAAAATAATATTTCTGTCATTTGTAGCGAAATTCAGGAAGTCCAATATTCACTTCAATTGAATTATACAGCTGCTGAATCGTATTTATCCTTCAGAATATAAAACATTATCAAAAAGGTAAAAAAATAAAATAAGTTATAGTGAATACCTCTGCTTGCCAAAATATGCTACGATTTTCAAACAATTTAATTTCACAAAAATATTCGATAATATCTATTGAGTATTGAAAGAATTTTTATATACAAAAAAATTGTTTTTTACCATCATATAAACCATTATATATATGGCATCATTAATAACCATGTAAAACCAGGTTCATATTGGCAAACACCATGATTATTATATATTATATTTTACTGGTAAGATATCTCTGCTATTAATGTCTGCCATAAACTTGGACATTTACTGGAGAATTTTATCTGTAGTGAAAAAAAAAATATTAAACCCACATTTCTGCATAGGAAAAGTCTTTTAAAAACTTAAAGGCGTTATTATTCATAAAACCATATAATATTCATGTACATAGCAAACTCAATAAAATAATAACTTAATGAAAAATGCTTAAAAAATTGGTAGGCACTGCAAAAATTTAGTGGATCAACATAAGCGGTATTAATGAGATATGGAAGAAAAATATGTTATAAGAAATTTAAAATTTCCAACAAATTGCTTATCAATTAATTGAGTAATTTAACCTAAAAAATCTATGTCTTGGAAATCAAGTCGTGCTGCTGCCAATTTAGACTTCAAGAAAATTTGACTAATAAAGTAATTACTTTTAACTTCAAAATTTAAGTTAAATCTCTGAAAACGATGTCGTGAGAAAAAAATCAAATTTATATCTCACACTCGCTATTGCGCGGAAAATTTGCGATTAGTCCATTCTTAAATAACAAAAATTCAAAATTATTCAAATCACACTATTTTCCGATAGCGCAAAGCATATAAAATTTTGAAACAATGGAGAATTTCACTGTTTCTCAGTTCCTTTTTCTGAAGTTTTGCTCCGCATTATTTTTAATTTTTTAATGCTATAGAGTAAAAAAGTTGTACCGGCTGCTGCTACAAAAGCAAAAAAATTCTCTATTTAGAGAATATATCTTCCGATCTCGTAAATCCCTTAAAATTTATGAAAAAAAAATGTAATATTTTGACAATTTTTATCATCTTTATAACTAAAGTGTGATCTTTTCTTTCGTCAAAATAAATACCATGTAGTTGTTCGGAATCCTGTTGACTGTCATTTTGTAAATCACTTCTATTTTGTCTCTTTTCCCTCTCAATTTTATATCTATTAACAAATTTGGACATATGCGTTTTAGTCACTAAACCAATGTCTTGAAACACACTCGATGCTATAGCAACAAATGCACGGTCAGATACTCCGTAGCGATAGCTATTTAATGCTGTAGCTTCTAGCTTAATCCTCATTTGCCACGGAGATTTCTTCTGAGAGTGAGTTGTCTTGAATTCATCATGAATTTCCACGTTGGCTAAACATATTGGCTGTATTTATCGAATGGATCAGGCTCGTTCCTAATGTCTAGAATGGGTTTAGAAACGTCCCTCTTTACGGTGCAGCATTTTCTCTTAATTCTAGTTTTCAATATTGTTGTATCCACTGCATCTAAAGTATTTGCTCAATAACTGGAATCTTGTTAGGTTTCTCACATATACGGTTAATTCATATTGGACACTCGCAGAAGTCTAGTGTATTTTACAAGAGCAATACACATCCATTACGTACTTACAGGGGAGAGACATCAAATACTTTGTTTACTTGGATTTTAAAATCACCAATCCTTTTTTTGAAGTCTCGTTTTTCCTCGTTTTTGTTGCAAAAATTCCTAAGATTTCAATATTTATCATAAGGCACTGATGAGCTGGTAAATCTTATAATGGGAAATTGTAAGAATTGACGCCTTATCAATTTTTTTTTCTTTTTGTGCCGCTCAATTGTTAGCAACTGAAAAACTCACTTTGTTGACCTTCTTTGCTAAGTCTAACCTCTCTTCAAAACAATATCGGAGCAACAAACAATAGGGATAACAATAGGGAGTTTATTTTGTAGCAAATCTCTCGGACGGCCAAATATACGACACTCAAAGAACTGCCTCGCAGGTTTTTGGGCGTTGACGAATTTATTTCACAAGTAAACTGAATAGAATAGACCAATACCAAACACTATTGATAAAAACTAATGCCAAGCACGACACACAGCGTAGAATGCTACTAATTTACTAAAGGCGATTGATGCCTAGGCATACGCTTAATAGATAACTAATACAATATGGAGAAGCGCGTGGTGTGTGGGAGGAATCGACACAAGAGTAAGCGGCATGAACGAACGAAATACTCGCGCAATGTTTCCATTTGGGCAACGGGTCCAATAAATTGCGCACACTAACACTGAACTATAGACACTGTTTCTATTAGAAAACACTTTGAAGTAGTTTCATTAACTCTGTGATCATTGCAGATCCTTAAGAACTGATACAAATTTGCTTTATAAATTTAAGAAAACTGCATATTTTTGTATACTTTAACGGATTTGCGCGATATTCTCTAAATAGAGAAATAATTTTTTTCTTATATAGCATCACCCGTTGAAACATTTTTGTACTATAGCATTAAAAAAGTGAGGGAGCAAAACTTCAAAAAAATTACTAAGAAACAGTGAAATTCTCGATTTTTTTCGAATTTCTAGACGTTTTGCACTTTCGGAAGATATCAAAATGAAAAATTATTATTTATTTTTTGCTATTTAAATATGCAACAATCACAAATTGACTCGGAAATATGAATTTAAATATTTTTGCACCACCTTATATATAGTTCTGAATGTGTGTTTGTTTTGAATTGCTTTATATAATTGTGAATAAATATATTTAGTTATTATTTTATGGCTGTCTGATATTATTTAGTTTAAACTGGGAAAACAATTACGAAAAACTGGAACTAAACAATTAGGAAAATGAAGATAAGTGTTTTTCAGAACTAATTGTAACATATAATGATCATTTTTATTCAATAAATTTCAGAAATTTTTATAACCTTCTTCAAATAATTTGCTACCAAATCGTTAATTCACTTCCTTCTCTTAAATTATAAGAGTTTTATGAGGAATAAATGGCTACTCTGATTTAGAATGTAAATAATTCAGCAAAACTTAAATGATGCATCACTTCCATTTTCAAAGAACACCATATTCAAATGTTCTTCATTTTTTATTTAATGCAAATCTGCTCAAATATCCGAATTTCGTGTTGTCTCCAATAATGATGAAAAGTAATTTTAAATGTATGATTGTTGCTGAGTAATGCATTTTAAAAGAATCTATCTGAAAACGCTTTAGTAATGTTGAAATTTCTATGAAATGTTTTTTCTGCATTGTGTAAAAATTTAATGAATCTCTGATACAAGATTTATTATTTGCATTATTCTAGAGGCATTGACATATAGTATGTCATCCACGAAGTATAATAAAATTTTCTTAGATGTTGGATTTAAATACTCTTAATCTTGTGACAGGTTATTTGATTTTTTTTATTTCCATCTATATTTCGAAATATTCAATGTACGCCGAAAATAAAATCTTTGAATTAAGAATTTCTTGGCCCTGAGATCGTGTTATTCCAAATGAATTTCTATTCTTGGAATTTCATACATACTTTGTCTTGTGATTTTATATGTTTTATATTCTACTTACTAATCATAATGATAAACTGGTTCACAGATGTTAAGGAACATTTTTAAATTTTCGAAAAATGAGAACTTATGGGAATATAATGGTTCGCAATGAGTTGCTGAGAATCGTAGGACATAGTATCATCGAAGATACGGTCACTAGGGCAATTGGGGAGGAGGCACCAGAAGACACGAAGGCGAAAATGGAGTTCGACCCATCCTTTTTCACAGAAAGCTGATAATGAGATGTAAATTTCATCAATGGCTATGTTTGATGTGCATAACACAAACATGCAATTGCGTAAACACAGCACAAATATTCGGGAATGTATAAAAGTGTTCTTAAAAACTCCCAAATTTTTGCTCATTTTTTTTCTTAAAACATGCAGAGTTTTCCCACAAATCGTACGAAACTTACAGAATACATGACAATATGTAAAAGAAGCATTGTATTAAAATTTGAATATTACAGGAAATATGAGCAATTGTAATAAATAATTTTTTTCTGCTCATGTGCGACACGTAGCGTAATTTTTCTTTCCTAACTTCAGAGTCAGATATATAGTTCAACTTATATAAAAATTCCAGTTCAATATCATTAGTATTCAGAAAGATATCAGCATTGCAACTTAATGAATTTCAGTGCACTTTAAAAGAAGCTAAATGTTGAGGGTTCTTCCACATACTGATATTTTTTCAATTTGAATCTTCAAAGAGTAATCGTCGAACTGTAATTTAAATTATGTATTTAACTTATAAGTATAGGAGAGAGTGGGGTAAAACGGGGTGCCTTGATTTTGGCGATATTAATTCTCCTTCTTAATGGACAAATTCTGAATTACACTCCACCCTAGTGAAGGAAAAAGAATGGTCATAGTTGCCATGTTGTTGTTGTCAAGTTCACTTCGTCTGTGAAGGTTTCATTGTTTTATGACATCAACTCTCCAATGTTCGTTTCATTTTAAACTAACCTTATTTATTAATCATTACAATTTTAAAAACTAAACTTAGTCCGGCTTATTATATGTTTACTAAGGATTTATATCCTATCAAACAATAAAGATTTAGTAAAACAATTGTATGGTTTTATTTCTTTTTTTTATAACCTCTGCGCTTGGAGTAAAACCGGGTACTTCTAGTGGGGTAAAACCAGGTACTAGGGGAAACTACGGATACCCAATCCAAGGGGATTTTCTTAGGATGTGAGATAGTTAGTAGTTTGTGAGGGCTATTCCTTTTTGATCTTTGAGTCAAATTATCTGATGGAAAGCATTTCCAATTTATTCCGATTACTAATATCTACTTTTTTTGCGATTTATTTTAAATTAAATTTATTTATTCTAGTATTACCTCACTTGCAAGTAAACGATTTTTATTCATTTGTTCTTATATAAAACTTAAAATACATGTAAAATTCAAAATCTTTTGCTCGAAGTTTCTGCAATCTTTTGGTTTTATTTAACTGAAATTCATTTCGACTGAGTTTGTCTTTTAGTTGGCTTGAATTTTAAAGAAGAAAGAATTACGTAGAATATATATTTTTTTCTTTTGCTTTTGGATTGGAATATTTTTCTTCTTATGTTTTTGGATTTGGATGATTAAAATAGTAGGAGAATCCACTAAGACTATTACGTTCTTCCTATTTCTTGTTTTTTGTACAACGTTTGCTAGATTCTTGCATTTCATTTTGTCGCTATTCTGTATAATTGTGATTTCCAAACCAGGAGTGTTTCAATGCGATAGTGACATTACTAGGTTCCCCATTTCATTCCTACAGCTTTTATCACTAATTTCGCAAATATTTTTAAATTGATTGCCTTTTTTCTTAAATTGTCAATTCTTGTAACTATTGATCTTTAAAAAATCCCATCTTTATTCTTAAATTGCCAGCTATTGTAATTAATATAATTTTTTTTCAAAAAATCGTCTTTTTTCTTAAATTCTCATCAATTATAACTATTGTTAAATCTTTAAAAAATGTTTTACTCTTAAACTATCACATAAAATAAAAAAATTATGTTACTTTTCCATTGAAAATCTAGTTTTCCCTAATTTTTAACTTGTGTACCCGGTTTCACCCAAGTTCGACTTTTTCTACAAAAAAAATCATTAGTAAAAAAAATAGTAAAACTATGAATTTTTCTGAATGCTATATTGTACTCTGATAAATAATAAATATTTTAGTAAAATTTGACAATCTCTTTGTCGAATAATTTAGCTCCAACAGGAGTTCGAGTCTTAGTTACCCGGTTTTACCCCACTTTTCCCTACATGATTATTCAGGATATTCAACTTTCGTAAATATTAATATTTCTGTTCCAGGATTCAAGTTTAAAAAATATTAGTTTGTGCAAGAACCCTCATCATTTAGCTTCTCTTAGAGTGTACCAAAATTCACAAAGTTACAATGCTGATATCTTTCTGAATACTAATGGTGTTGAACTGGAATATTTATATAAATTGCTCTATATATCTGGCTCTGAAGTTTTGAAAGAAAATTTACGCTAGGTGTCGCACATGTGCAGTAAAAAATCATTTACTGCAATGCTCATACTTCCTGTAATATTCAAATTTTAATACAATGCTTCTTTTACATATTGTCAAGTATTCTGCAAGTTTCATACAATTTGGTGGAGAACACTGCATGTTAAAAGAAAAGAACATGCGAAAAAATTTGGGATTTGTGAAGGAAACCTTTATATCTTCGAGAATATTTGTGCTGTGTTTACGAAAATGAAAGTAAATATTATGCACATCAAACATAACCATTGTTGAAAGTTACATCTCGTTTCAAATTTTCTGAGAAACAGGATGGGTCAACCTCCATTTTCGCCTTCATACATTTCTGGTGGCCCCTCGTGACAGAACCTTCGATGATACTATGTCCCACGATTCTCAGCAACTGATTACGAACATTGTATTCTATTGTATGTATTTAAAACTATTCCTCAGCATTTGTCAACAAGTGTAGCATAAACCTGTTCCATTCTTGTTACAAGTATTACATTATTTATATCTTTCAATGATTGTATATGTTAAGTTAATATATATTAGTTTTCATTGCTTTTTTTATCCGAAGCATTCTCGAAATAATATGACAGTTCATTTCTTTTAAGTTCAGATTCATTTTATGCTTTTTTGAGAATGGTCCATTTAACTATTCACTATTTCGAAAGGAGAAAGCAAACTGATGCTTAAGTTATAAATAATATCATTCACAATTAAAATTGTTTGATAAACATTTTAATTGTTGAATAAAATTATGAACTTTTTCTGTTTTAGATATCATAAATTTTAAGAAAAAATATATATGAATTACTTTTATAAAATGCTTTAAGTAGAAATTTTATTTAATATATGTAAAATCTGTACTTCCATTGTGGATTAGATCATAATATCACAGAATTTCATTCTTTTACAATAAAATATAGAATGTGTTGATCAATTCCCATAGCAAAATTTCTAGCAAAGATAATGGAGGCAGATAATAAAAGTATTTTTTTTAATTTTACACCATATATACTCATTTATATGCCAGATGTAAAACGTGATATTCAGAACAATAGACATGGAGCTTTATTAAAGAAATAACAAAGAGGCCTTTGGGGAGGGGTGTAAATTATCAATCAGTCAAAGTACATTGCTGTCAATACATTCAAATTCCATTTTGGCAGTGAAGTGCTGTAAGGTGTGTTCATTAACGCGGTTCCTAAAAATCGGCAAGTTATCATTGCATTTATACAAAAGTGCAGGAACAAAGATGTAGCTTTTCTGCATTTGCCTTTGAAATTTTAACGGTTTTAGGGTATCTTGTGTCTACTGATTTTGAAACCAATTGGCTGTAGTTTTTGAAATAATGCAAACTGTCAACATTTTAATCGTATCAGCAGTATAGTAGGCCTAAAACAATATAAAAAATATATCGTTATTCAACGGGAAAATTTGCGAATTGGTGAGAAATAAAAGGAGGAAAAAATTCTTAAATTGACTGATATCTTCCACTCCTGCATGGACCTTAAAAGTCATAAAAAGTGTCGAAATTAGACTGTTTTCTTTGTTTTTCAAATTTTCAAATTCTTTATTATAACAATATATGTTAAGTATTCAAATTATTAAGAGTAATAAATTTTATTTTATCAAAATCTGTCTATAACTTCCTGTCTCAGATTTTGTTCAAAGTTGTAAAAAGTATGTGAAATTACTTCAATGTACTATTTTTAGTTCCTCATCAACACCATAATCTTCACGCATTATTTTTCGATGAAATGCAACAGGTCAAAGTATATGCATAGCGAAAAGTTATTTAGGTATTAAAAATATCAAATTTATTTATTTTCTTTGTTTAGAGCTAAGCTCGAAAACTAGAATAATATTCGGTAGTTCAGAACATATGCCCAGAATGCAGAAAGTGACAAAAATTAACACACCTTCAAGAAAAGACTTTGGCTACCAGGATATCAAAGTAATGGATCAAACATGCAGGGGAAAAAAGTTTCCGTAAGTAGCTATAGCCTGAAATAAAAGCTTAATTTGTCACACAAAATCTTCTGTGAAGAAAACGAAAATTTAAAAAGTTGGTTCAACATATATGCATACATTATTTATGTGTATTATAAAGAAAAAATATTGAGATAATTAAAAAATAAATTTAAAGAAACAAAAATATACCACTAATGAGGAACGAAAAAAGTTTGCGTACGGTGTTTCTATATAGTTCATGTGATGATACTTTTTATGTTAACCAAGTTGTATTTAATGGTGTTTGTTGTTTCGGGGAAATGTTACTTCAAATGCCCTGAATTTCACTTTGCAGTTAGACCTTGTTCTAAATGTCATATTTTTTGAGCTCACGACTGGTTTCTTCCCATAAATGTTCTATTGGGATTAAGTAAGGGGAACTGGGGTGGATTCTTCTTTTTTTGTTTTGTTTACCTTTGATTTAGTTTTTCCCCCAAAATCTCAAGGTGGGAAGGATGTCTTGTGCAGCTTTATTTTAGCACGAGCGTCAGTTCTCGCTTACCTATATAAGTTGCTGTTACCTTATAAAGTTGCTGTTAAAATGATAGAGGCACCATTCTTAACAAATCTTGAAGGTGAGTTTAGGACGTTTGTCCAGAGGGAAAGTAAATGTAGTTCTAAAGGACAATTTTTTTGCACTAGTTAAGACTTTTTGCTTAAGAATGTTATGTTACATGTACCTATCCATATTTTTTCTAAGAAACATAAATTGCGGACACCAGCAACACTCACACACACACACACCATGACGCCTCTATCACCGTGCTTGAGAGTTCCACATAAATTCTTAGTTAGCATGACTTTATTTGGTTTTATCCAGACCATAACTCAACCATCTGACCCATGGATATTAAATTTTTTATTCATCTTTATAAAGGACAGATTCCCAGAAAAAAGGGGATAACTTAGATGTTTCTTTGCAAACTTTATTTTAATATCTTTCGAAGATTTCCGTGTATAAAAATTAAAATGTCATGAACAAAAACTGTATATAAATCGTGTAGGAAATGTATTAATTAAAAGAATACCTCAGTAAGATTACTCTTTACATAAAATTATTAATAGTAATCCAAAACAAAAATTATTAACTCGAGAAGAATTTAATATATGTCAGTTATCCTGTCACATAGTTAAAGGGAAAGTTCTGAGAAGTGGGCGGATGTCATTATAATAACGAGTGCCTGCGGAATGAGAACAATAGATGCAGAACAAAGGCGATGCTGAAATATGGCTGCACGAGACTGTATAGTGTATAGTTAACTCATTTTGAACTGAAAGCGCTTACACTGACGCTGAACGAACTTCCTACGAACACAGTGAGCACATTCATATGATAAGCAGTCAACTAATTACAAATGACAAGTAACGTTATTTACTGTTTACTCTTGGTTTATATGGAAACTTTAAATCTTATTCTTTAAAACATACATAGGCACATTTTTTATGTGACATTATTTTCCATTTAAACGATGTTATCAGCATCATCATCATTGTTAAACTATTTATATGATTACGGTTTATTCAAAAATATATATGGTTGCATTCTTTAATTATTGTTGAGTGCGAGTTCGTTTCAACTAGATATATTCCGTCTGTAGGATGATTGCTACAGGATGTAATTTTTATTACATTTTTATAAATGTAAAATGCTTCAAATTGTTTTTCTATGATATGAGTGAAGCTCCTAAAAAGCAACAACTTTATGGGCCCCTTCCTATGCAAAAGTAAAAATTGTGGATAAACTAATTAAGCATTTCCGAGTTCCTTGTCATTAGAATAACGATATTTATATTACGATGTCGAAATAATGTTTAAAAAAATGTTTGCTTAACTGCGAAGTATATTATCACAAGTAACATAAAACTTGCAATTTTACAGTGTTTTTTAATTCTATGTGTTATTAGATTCAATGCTGTACTGCGTCGTGGATAATATATTGAGTGATAATAAAGTATTGACCCCATTTAAAAAATTAATAAAAGAAAACCCTATAATGTAGAAACTTCGTTTTTCCTTTTAAATGAGAGTGTAACTCAAAAAGGTTTTCTTTCAGGTAGGTAACGCGTCGTTACGGCTCACTAAATCTGCGCACTACGATGCAAGTATCAAAAGGCCTACCGTGCAGAAGAAGGCATGTCTGCCACATCTCTTGTTCCATGAAAGCAAATAAATTTTAACAGATCAAAACATTATTCAATTAGTGTCGAAATTGTCGGTCTCCGAGCAAAAACTCCATTAAGGGTTGGTATGAGCAATTAATGAGTGAAAGTCTCACTCACTGATGCTAATTTCATGTCTCCCTTAATATTACATACCAACGCTTGATGAAGGTTTTACTTAGAGACTGACAAATTCGATACTCTAGGAGAAAAGATGCTACATTCTAGGGGTTATTTTTACTAATTTTGAAATGTGTTCAATAATTTATGTCTACCCCGTATATCTTACTCTAAGAGCGAACTAAAAAGCTTTATATGATCTTCTGCAAAAACCATTCTTTGTTTGGTTATACTCATTTCGTAGAAAGCTAGTACACTTTGGATGGTGAGAAATTAGATTGGGAACTATCAGATCTTTAAATTATCTATTTAATGTATTATTCATTCAAATATTGAAGGTTGATTAGCCAATTTAAGAAAAGAAAAGAAATACTGTTGGTAAAAAAAAATTAGCATTATTAATACGCATTCAAAACAGACCTAGCAGATTTTCTTTGAAATGTTTTTTATGTCGGCGAAGGCCTCAGGATAAGGTCTGGGCACTTGGAAAGGAAGATTCTAGGCTGGAAACCAGATTCTATCAATGATCTCCCATGTAAATAGGCGCGGCACACGATAAATCAACAGACCAGGATCAATGTTGTCCCGGTGGGAAACCAAAAATTAAATTAAAAACAATATTGTTGTGTTTATACAAGTAGCATATTTTATTAGTACATTATATACATATTAGTAGTATTTTATTAGTACAGATCTGATATTAGATATTTAAAAATAGTCCAATTATACATGCAAAACAAACCTGAAAAAAAGACATAACTTTGATGAGTTATTTCAGTTAAGTTGGCATAATTTTCTGTTTTAATTGAAAAATTGACCCCTTTAAAGTTCCAGTCTAATAACAGTGCATTTTATTTATTTTGATCATTTTTATAACATGTTTTGATATTTAATATGTGACATTGGCTCACAAATAATATAAAGCAAATATGCTTTAACTCTCATTTATCACTAGGAAATTCATTTTAACCTTTAAATACAGCCTACATTCATATTAAAGCTTCTCTAACAGATTGTCAAATATTACGAATTCAAGACATCGTACATAGAAGGAAGGAATTAATAACCATCTTAATATTTCTTTGTTATTAATATGCAACATTAGAAACGATATCATAAACTTTATTATTACAATGCACTCCATAATGAAACGAGGGCAATATCTCCTTAGCTACAACGTGAAAATATTAACATACACTACAGGGCAAAGAATCAGTTACAATACAAAGAACCAAGTGGAAAATCACCCAACGTTTTGTAGAAGAACATATATACATGTACACTGGGTAACAACATGAGCAATACAATAAGACTGATATTATACGGAAAGTAAGTACCCAAATGAAGCTCGAATTCATCAGTGCCTGTGCCATTAAGATTACTATTATGAGAGTTTCACTGTTATTTCTGAACTAAACGAAGAATACAAGGTAATTCCTTCAAAATATCAACGTAACTGGTATCAACAAATTGAGGGATAGAAGAAGGCTTCATGTCGGGGCATAGTCTCCTTAACTACAGCGGTTTGGTCCCGGTGCCGTTCCACATATGAAACTCGTGTTGATGCCATATCCTTTTGTCAGATTTGGTGAATATGAACACCGTAAGGAAATGGGTAACGCGTCTGGTGGTCAGAGCAAAACGGTGTTTGTTGCCCTATTCATCATTCACGTCGCTATGCCCACAACACTATATATTAACAAAAAGTGTAGAATGTTTCCATTCTTTTAATATCAATATCAAGAGTTTCGAGATGATTAATTCTCAACTGCTCTTTGAGAAGTTCTTTAAAATCGTGTCACCGCTTTTAACATGGGTATGAAGGCGACAAATCTTTAATTCGAACACTTTAACTCATATTTCCTCATCGTCCTCAAAATAGTATTGCACTCACAAGTGGCATTTATATAAATTCTTTTGAATATTTTAATTCTAATTAAACGAGATTTGTTATTCAAGAATAATTTAAATATATGTACCTTTCCGTACGTTTAAGTTAATGTTAGATATTTTTTATTAAATTTTTAAAACGATGACTTTCGAAGATTTTTTTTACATTTTCAATACGAATTTTCTTTTAAGTTTTGACCTTTAAGTAAACAACGTATAAATTTATCGAGGTAATATTCCATACCTTTATACTAGTTAAAAATTACCTCCAAAGATGATCGAGAAGAACAATTTTCCCTACATTTTCGACTGTCCTTAGTTAGTAAAGGAGAACGTCCTTCCTTTCTCTGTTCCATTCCAAAGATTGCAATTCTACAAATAATACAGGCGCCAGCAGTCTGTCAGGCACTTGGGTGCATATCGTGACCAGACATGATGGCTGGAGCCAATTGTTCTCAAATAATTGAATATGATGATCATGAAGGCAAATGCATTTTGAAGTTCATAGATGAAGACTTAGTTTTTCCTGCTCCCAGCATGCTTGAATTTTGTTTCCTTTTGAAAATTAATTTGATGCTACATTTTTAAAATGCCACGTAAGTTTTTAACTGCTCAGGGGACCATAGACTCTTTGTGGACTTTACATCAAAGTGATTTAGACGTCATATACAATGGATTAGTGATTTTACCTCCAGATCCCTATGCACTGAGAATATTGATTATTCGTCTACGAGGATAATGGAAGAACCACTGTGTGATGACAAATGGTATTAGTATTATTGGTAGTGATCAATGATACAAATGTGCATTGCATCCTATAATAAATATAAAAACGGAGTTGACCTGTTTGATAATCATGCGGTAGATTATTTTACATCAATTGAAGGAAAAAATGGTACTGGCCTTTATCTATTAATGTTTTTTAAAGAGCTGTGGCCGGGTGAAGAATTACCTGATTCCATTATATTTCATCCTACCACGTAAGCATATTACAAGACGTTAAACCTAAGCGCTTGCTAAAGAAAAGATAACACAATAAATAAATTATAAGAAATTATCTAGCAGTTTATTTCTCAAAACTCAACAATATATATCAATGGTAGAAGATTGTTGCCATATCGTAGAACAAAACTAAAACATAAACACAACAACTAAAAATGAAAATTACACAGTTCAAAGTTCTAGCACAATATCACAATAATAATTCGAAGATTAATCAGGCTCTAGCACGGTATGTTCTTACGGCACCACACAGCCTTTTTTCTTCATGTAAGCTCAATCAGCTATTTAGTGATGATAGTCTGAGCTTGCTTGATTTTCGAAGAAACATAACAGTTACCTATTTTGTACTTTCTATTCCAAGGAATCCATCTTGCAAAAACTAGGTGTTCAACAACCTAATTAATATTTTCTAAAGCTTAAAAATGAACATGTTATTGTAGAAAACCCTGGAAACCGACAAAGAAGATGCCAGCTAAAATTCTGTGAAACAAAATCAACAACTATCTGCAAAAAATGTAACGTTGAATTATGCTTAAGATGCTTTCTCCCCTTCCATCTAACGAGGACTAATAGCATTGGATTGTACCATTGTCCTATTTTTAAGACAGCCTGTACGGACTAAAGTTATAAAAGTTTGGTATTTTTTTTTCTTTGTGTATACACAGGCTTAGCACATATTAAAAATACTTAAAAAATGTATTAATTTTTTCAATACTTGGTACGATATGGATAAAAAATTCACTACATTATTCTACAGTGTCTTTATTTAGTAGATATCTGCTCTGTTTGATTCGAAATTTTTTCATGCTTTCTTTTCATAAGTAATGCTTCATATTTTGCAAAAATATTAAATTAAAAAATTCTAAATATTTTTCAGATTTTTGTCACTGAAGTAAACTATAACTAACTAACTAACTAATTGGAAGCAATTTTAATCTCGCACAGGAGATACAGACTATTTATATCAGAAAGTACGTTTGAAAGAATGGTCGAGCAAATCCTTTTAATGCGGAATTTTTTAAATCATGATATTTATTCTGTAGCAAAGTTCATAATTTTTATGTTTTCCCTCTTTTCAAGTAATGTACATAATTTTTTTTGCATATTTTAACTATGTTACGATGATATATTCGAATCACAATCCTTAAGTAATAGGCGGAATTAAATTCCTTTCCAATTAGGCCCACGCTGATTTTAAGGTGCGTGGAGGATTACGCTTAAAATTATTTTCATCGTTTTAATTTAATATTTTATTCCGTTTTTGAATTTCAGCTTTCTCAGTACAGAAATTATTCACTCATGCTTTCCGTTTTCCTTTTCTTATTATTTTTTAAAATTGTTAGCGCTTTGAAACTTCGAGCGAAAGAAAAGAACAGAATTAAATTTATATAGCCGATTCACATGTAAAAAAGTAAATTTTGTTTATTGAATTACATGAAATATGATAGCGATTTTCCCTATAGATATATGGTAGAATGAATCAAGTGTTTTTTTTTTCATTGACGTTTAGTTAAGCATTAAGAGCGTTGATTACATTCATTGGCAATCTCTATTTTTCATACCTATAAATAGAAATATTCACAAACTTACTTAAACAAGTGACAGTAATTAATTTCTTCAAAATTCTCCATTACTGTGACTGATTATATATTATTATTTGAATGATCTTTTTAAAATTACATTTCCATTTATAATATAATATCATGGTATTACTCCGAAACAGCAATACATTTCGGAGTACATTTTTGGATTATAAAAAAATGAAATAAAACTTTAAAAATAAATTTTCGCGTATTTAAGTTAAGGTATCCGACTGTGTTCTGAGACATTTTTTTGAAAAATAACTTATATATATTTTTAAAGTTATTTTTCAACTGCATATGTTATATAACTATGAAAATATTGTAAAACTAGGCTTTCAAAATAATATTATTAAAAAAAAAACTGAGAAATTTGAAGAAAATTGACTAAAATATTTGCCTTACGCTAACAGCCATAGACAAAATCATATTTTAAATATACATAAATCCTTGTAGAAGTACATATTTATGACAGTTATATGTGTTATGCTCTAAAATATTTCTTGTACTTCAAAATAGTTTTTTGATATAGCTGCACATAGTTACTAAACTGGTAATTTTTCATAAAAATTGCTTTTCGTTTATATTTAAGCGCGTAAAAATAATACTTGATTTTAAAATTAACCTCAGTTTTTAGAGGAAAACATCAAGCATATTACAGAAAATAATCTCAGAAAATTTCATATCAATACTTGAATAACGTTTCGAGAAATGAAAAAAAAGTGAGACAGTTTTAGAAAGCTGATTAAACAGGCTATAAAATTAAGTCATAAAATATTTTTTGATAATTTCGTCAAAAACGACGATTTTAAACCAGTCGGATACCTTAATTTAATAAAAAAATCATTTCAAAATTTCTATAGACAATTTTACTAACATATCCTATTGCACACGGTATTGAGTCGGTATTAATTCAAAAGAATCAATCAAAAATATTAATAAATATACTTTTATTATTAGGCCACATAAATAAAGCTCCGAATTAAACAAGTTTTATATAAACATTTGCGCATTTTTCAAACTTAAAATAATTAAGGTGGTACTCTTTGATGTCTAAAATAATTTCTGTTGTTGGGAGTGATCCTACTTAGACAAGTCCATGCGTCACGGACTCATGATTAAGGGGAAGACCTTTCGTTTATCAAAGCAATCGTGGAGTACCTAAATATCACCTGAGGTAGAATTCTAACCTTAGCTTCGATATAGGAGGGAGTGGTCTAGGTTGCTTTATTACAGAATTCTGAGAGAGAATCAGCCCTCATTTTTGTTTCTGTTGTTGAAAAACCATTGAAGCCTCCAAGAATTAGGCTTACCGAAACGAGTAATCAGCTAAAGTACACGTTTTGCCTACCTAATCTGCAGGATAAAGCTTGCATCCTTCCGGTTGAAAATCTTCAGCCACGAGAAGCCTTAAATTACTAAACTACAAGTGGCCCCAAACCAACTTCTAAAGACTATATTGTTTTCATTGTAAAAGCTGCAGAATTACATGAAAAGTTTTTGTATTTTTTTCATTCAGCTCAGAATATTACTTATACTGAATCGTATCAATATTTTTTTATTAATTCATAATCTCATTTAAACCATCTATTAAAACATATATTGTATAAAGTAGATTGTAAAACTCCAAGTTTACTGCGGAATACACGAAAAAGAAATTAAAAATTTTTTGAGAAAATGAGATTCTTATATATACGTACTCATTCAATTCTTATATCGAAATTCTGAAAGTTATTTCCCATAAGTTACCAAGTTAGCGAAATTCTGAACTGTTTCAGTTAGCATGGCCATTTGACTTCAGAAAACCAAATTAAATTAAATTTAAGAGAGGCGAATTAAAGCAGAGTTGAGTTTTAAGATTAAAGAGAAGGTTCAGTGTATTTTAGAAATTAGAATAAAAGTATTACACATTCTAACAAAGGTAATCTGATTAAAGGATACTTTTGATGTAATTTCGGATTCTGTCTTAGTTATTCCGAGAGATTTTTTTTAATTCTATGACCAAGACTTCTTGGATTAAATGTTATTTTTCAATTCCAAGTGACTTCTAGAAGTTTCTTGTCTCTTCGCCTTAATAATGAATTAAATTAATTTAAGTTCTAAAAGCTCTTTGCATGTAACGCAAACAAATAGTTAAATCATGAAAGACGTAAGATCCCCCGAAATTGTATAGAAAAGGACTTAATTTGATGTTTTTAGATTCAAAGACTTTTAGAAGTTCTTAGGTTTTTATTTTCACAAGCACATTATTTTCTAACGAAATAAAAATGACTTCAAGTTGTTTGAACAGCAATGGAAGATCCTGTTATAAATCATTAGTGTTACAATCGAATGTTAATTTAAAGCATGTTAGGACAGCTTCTTTTGGAAACAGTCAAGCAATCAAAATCTGTTAAAATGCATTTCTTAAAAATATTCATGTAATTTGCTCAAGATTCACCTTAGGTTGTGCTGTATTGATTGGGGTCAGATTATCAACTGAATCAACTAAAAGACTCAAGAAGACTTTAGATAAAAGACTTAGACTAAAGAAGAGAAAGAAGATGGTGATCTCAGAAGAATATTGCGCTATTGCACTAAAGTACAGAGTTAGTTAACAAATGCTTGTCTTTCAGTATATTTCACGAACTTGAATTATTTATTATTTTCTTTGGAAATAAACATTGAAATATAAATTCACACCAAAATAAAATAGGCGCAGTGTTTTTAAACCAGAAATGACACCTAAATATCGATTTTCTAAGCGTACAGAGACGATTCAAAACCAACATAAATTGCAAATTTATGTTGGTTTTGAAACATACAAACTTTGGAATTTTATTCGTTAATATTCCATTAATTGGAAGAATCCTGAATCACTAGATCAAACGATATACCAATTCTAGTATTTTAACTCACGAATTCAGAAACCTACAGGGTCATTTACAGACATAAGACTCGACAGAACTCTCGCTTAATGAGTCATAATTTTTGTCTGTTATATGCACTTTTTTTTCAAAAAAAGAAATGAATAGTTAATTTCTGAATATATTGTTCTACATACTATTAATTGCTAAGCAGACCTCACTTGCTCAATATGGATAAATTTCTGATATGCCGAGAATCGTTAAACACATGGCACTATAGGCAGAATTAAATTTACATCTTCAGCGTCTCCAAAGTGCAATTAATCCGTTCTGATGGGTAAGAGATGCATCAAAATAAGGCGATGATAACCGCCAATAAGGTTTATCCTACAGTTTTGTAGTCAGTCTTGGAAGAATATTACGTTCTGTTAATGAATATACATAAAAAAAATCAAGACTCATTAAAATACAAATAAAAAGAAAATTCAGAAACTGTCGTATGGCGAAACATTCCCGCGTGATTCAAATATGTGTTGTGTTTGAGCAAAAAAATTCATTATCTAAAAATGGAATTATTAACTAAATCCAAAGAAATTTTATTTTAAAGAAGATATATACTGCTTCGTAATATTAAATTGCGAAAGCTTTCAGAAATGTAAAAACATACCACTACAAGAACAACGAAGAAAAATGTCGATGTTTCAATCAGTTACTTTCGACCTATGAGCTTGGGATGTTAAAATAACAGACAAGTAAGTAGGAAATACGGAACGAACGGTTGAAATCTCCAAAGAATAAATTAGTGAAACTAGGATGGAAAGGACATGTTTAGTCCACATAAAAATATCCCAACATCAAAATTAGCTAAGTATATATTAGCGGCGCCAGATGCTTGATGCTATTTAATTAAGATTCCACAATTTATTTTAAAACAGAAATAACTGAAAAAAATATTGAAATGGGGAAATAAAAAAAATTTCACGGAAGATGGTTCCAAAATACTAATAAATGAAGACCTGTCACACTAAAGATAAGTATATTTTTTATTATTGTGTGGGCAATTTCTTTTTCATATGTATGTTTCATTCAATATTCCATTGAACCGACATTTTTTAACAGCATTTTGAGCACGATGTATTAAATTCAATAAAACGCAAATAAAATTCTTGTACTCCTTCAGACAGGCTGGAAAGGTGATAAACGCCTCTGATTTATTGTTTTTTGCTGCATCGCTATGTATGTGACGGCTCATCCCGTACACAGTTGCTAAGGTTACCCGGCGATCCATCACTTCCAGCGTCTAATGGAAAGTAAAGCTTTGGTGTCTTCCACAGGTTCGACGACACATGAAGTTGACATTCAATGAAAGCTGATATATTTTTCAAGCGGCGACTAAGTGGTATTGCGATTTTTCTTTAATGCTTTCGGACGAAATAAATCGTGGCTACTTTGGAGATAAAGAAGATATAGGTTTGTACATTTGCTGAATTATTATTTGATTTTGTCATTAAAGGACATCAAAATATTTTATTTATGGAAGGTTAATATCTTTTGTTTGTGGAAAGAAAGTGCACTATACCACTACTTCGGGTTTTATAAAAGACTCATCAGCTATTTCCTTGTTTGAATGTTGTTCTGAACTTCTCCCATCAATTAGAATTTAGAACTGTTTCTCCCAAAATTAAAAATAAAATAAATGGGATTCAAAAAATGAAACAAGATTAAACTTTAATTAATCATTAGTTTAAAATTTCGCCTGTTTGAATTTCATTGTTGCAGAAGAAAAAAGAAACTCTACATTACCGATTATAGGATTTTATTGAATTTTAGACATAATCATATTTGTTTATAAATTTGATTATGAATTACTTTGCCACCTACGTGATTTAGCTCTATCTCATTCTATAGACTTAGACTCTACCTCAATGTGCGCACAGAAGAAAATATGTGTCTGGAAAGATTTTTTCTTAGTTTACCTGATTGTTTTCAGTCTGGAAATTATTAGCCAAGAGTTGAACAGGACCATGAAATCGAAACATTGACTAAAACTTTAGACTGCATTAAATCAAGATTTGTAAAATGCATGTTATCTATGCGATTTATGTCGCATTTTATTTATCATTTTAGCTAAATTTGTTACTACTCCTTTGAACAAATTTCTTATTTTATTCAAATAATTATCCAGAAATGACCAGACAATGATAAAACTCTTCTAATAATCTTCTTAAGTATTCTTTTATGAATTTGTGAAACTTGTTAGAACCAGATGGAAGTTCTTTCAATTTCGCTAGAAAATATAAATTTAGAATGCAAGATTTTAAATTCGGAGAATTTTTTTAAAAATATATATTTCTTTCTAGGACGAATATAAGATAATAAAGAGCAGTTCTTCGCAAGACCTCCAATGCATAGAAACACTTTTCATTCAAATTAAAGTTGTCGAATGTAAATAAAAAAATAAGAGCTGGTTTATTTGTTTAATTTTCAGGTTTGTATCAACTAAACGACCATTTTAAAGTTTACGTATTAAGAATCATAAGCATTAAAGAAATCATTGCAATTAAAACCCAAATTTTTTACATTATTTTTATATTAATAACTGCTTCATATTTGAGACATTAAAGATTCTCCTCCATTTAGCTCTGAAACAATGCACAAATTATTGTTTTAATCACTTCTGTATTTATTTTATGACAATTAGACTGTAAGTCATTGTCGCCTAGTTTTGCAATAATAGTGCAACTGCAAAATAAATATTTGGTAAAAATTTTGACATATTTCTAAATTTCATCACTTATCCGCAGTAATTATAATTTATCAGAACCATCTTTAGACATTTATATATTCAGCTTCCTTCAGAACATATATCAAAAGATTCCATTCGCATATTTTAAACTTAGGAATAGATTTATACATATTAATTCATGTGACTAATTAAGGGCAATGTAAACACTTCACTCTACTTGGCTTTTAAGATTTATTTATCAATTGATCTGTTGCTACTAGAATATGAAATGAAGAGTATTAATCATTAACAACGTTATCTAATTGAATGGAATCCATTAATTCTTACGATTGATGCTATGGTGTTAATTAATGAGTGATATTTGTATGTTTCTGAAATAAATATTAAATAGTTTCTCTCTTAAATATATTTAACTTCTTTAACATATATGTTTTCAATGGAGTAAGCGAAAAGAAAAATTAAAGGACATGTTTTGAATTTAATTTAAATTAGATCTTTCACGAACTAAACGACTGAAAAATGTACAGAAAGCTAAAGCTAATTTGCCCTTCATCTCATTCATTACTTAGCCTTCCTAATATACATGCTTAAACGCGATTTAGTAGACTTTAAATAATTTAAACTAGTAGTATAGTTTGTTTTATCTCAACTACAACTTCATTTTTGACCTTTTACAGAGTGAGGGAATATTTCAGCTAATCTCATTCCAAATGAATTATATAGAGTGTAAATGTAATAAATATGCTGAAAAATGAGACAGCGTTAATTAACAATTCTTGCTGTATCACGAACTCATTTCATTCATGATAAGTCTTTCTTAATGTAAAAAAATATTTTAAGTGCAGAGCCATAACTGTCGATGAACTTGAGATTTTAAATCAAAAAACGTAGCAAACACCTTCTTTTAACTATAGACAGAGAGAGAGAGAGTATAGGAAGATTGCCTAAAGTGATTAGTATTTTAAGGTAAAATATAAGATATTTAGGAAGGTGCTTCTCAAGAATAATATTCATATTTTTTGGAGGTTAAAAGAATATAACAAAGAGTTTGGTTTAGTTTACTATTTATATTAGCATCCCGTTTTGAAGCAACACGCAGCTATTTTGGGGTGGAACTCGTAATTTTGAACCGTGGTCAGATGACGAGGAATTCACCTGAACTGGCAACCCTCTCTAAATTTCCACTCTACACCAGAGGGAGGACATCTGACCTCCTACGTATGAATTAGTCTGCAACAGACCCACATACACAGAGGATCTTCAGTGGAATCGAGTTTCGAAGCATCCGGCCCCCAAAGCCGAGATCTTACAATTTGGCCACCGCGGCCTGAATGCAATAAAGGGAGTTGTAGATTGCCAGGAATCTTTTCAGACAGAGAATTTTATGATTCATTAACATCATAACTTAATAACTTCAGAGCTTTTTCCGTAGGATTCAGATGTAATTTTATAAATGCAGCTGAATCCAACGGAAAAAGAGCAGTCGAGTGGTAAACGTAGAATGACCCTTCATCTAAAATCTGCACACTGAGTCCATCCTGGACGACGGTCAGAAAAAGAAATCCATTCTTTGTGTTTCAAAGCTTTAATATGACTGTAGAAATCGCCTTTTATGTTTTCTATTTCTTTTTCAAAATTCCTATTATCACAGTTTTCAGAATATATTTCTCAATTCATATCAAATGTATTGCCTTTACATAAACTTCTGAATAAGGAATAGAACATATATTTTATGATTTAAATTTGTCTACAAATAAAAATAAAAACAAACATAATTTATATTTTAAAAATTAAGTTATTTCTTTTCGTGATTAAATGGTCAAATGACAATTTCTGTATTTCGATAATTTAATCATCATATATTTTTTAATAAACTTACCTTGAAGTTAAATAATTTTAAGTTAATTTTAAAAATTAATTGTGAACAAAATTAAATTTGACTTACAAAATTCTTCTAAAATTTTGAATCTCATAATGAAAACATAATAAGAGAGTTAATTACACAATGCATATATAAACTTCACTCAACTAGAGTTTTTTTGCACGAATAATCTTTGACCATTAAATCTACGAAAAATTAACCCTACAATGACAATATAAATTGTGACCTATTAATGAGTACCCAACAATATAATCTATATCTTTCCAATCCCCGACACGTCTACTATTTATTCCTTTCGAAGCCAATGAAGAAAAAATTTAACAGCTTTTGCACTGTCTATTGACAAATTTCTCAGATTTTGCCAAATGTCTGGTTAACAGATTATGGAGATATATGGACCAGAAATTCAAAAAATAATGGTTATATCTGATTTTAAGCAAACATAAGTTAAATTTTCTTAATACGAAAACTAACCATCTTTGATTGCCCCTGAAAGCATAAAAAACTCTTTACCATTTTCTTTACTTTGAAAATTATCTGAACTTAACCCTACAGCAGTCACGCTTATGTATGAGGTACTTTTTTCGTGTGTTTATGACATCTGTTATGAACTCGAGACCACATGTTCCAACCAGACGAGAAAAAAATTTAGAAATATTCGTTATTGGTTGAGAAAAATTCATTTGAATCCTTCTCTTTGAAATTCCAAAAAAATTGAGATAGGTGGTGATGCTTGTTAAGTGACGAAATATTATGTTTTATTATTTAAAAATTTGGCTTTAGTAATTTTTAATTGATTTCATAGAACTTTCATTTTTTATGGAAGTGTAATGGAGCTAGTAATATTGTTAAAATGAATTCTCAAAATTCCAAAATGAAGAATATTTAAGAAAGTTCCTTGAAAATAATTTTGTGCCATGGGGAGAAAAGCTACGAACTTTTAGACTGAGTTAGTTTGAAAAATATGTAAGAATATGTTAATAGACAATCATCTAATCTTAAGATAATTTTAATGAATATTTATTCAGACTTATTCCAAAAATTTTGAATACTTTCGATTTCTAATACCTTTAAAATTTATTTGAGTATAAAAATAATGCTCATCACTAATAGTTTTGATATACAAGAACTGAAGGATAACTGTAAATACTTATATGTTGCTTACGATTTTAAGAATATTATTTGCAGAACAATACTAGCAAATTCTAAATTCCGAAAAATTATGTCTGATTTGAAATTCCGAGATTCAGAAACTGAAAATTTTCCTTTCTATTAAATGCATCTTAATTTAGAAATAGCTTCTTTCCGTGTTTGACGTGCTGCATGTAGCTCTTTATTTTTAATGCTTCATCTATAATTTTTGGATTTTAAATTGCTAGGTGTAGTAATAACTTCCTAAAAATAAGTTCACTGCGATCGCTTTCTTTTGTAAAATTGGTTTGCAGTTTTCAATACAGTGATAGAGCTATGAAAAGGAATCCTCTGCAACAAATTCATAGGTAAAACCTATTTTAAGTACTTAAATTCTATATTGGTGAATTTTCATTTTTATAGATTTTTGGTATTTGCCTAAGGAATTTTATTTTCAAAATAAACGAATGGATATTTGAAAATAACCTTGGTTTTATTTTCATAAATGCATCTTAACTTAAGTAATATGCAAAAGAAATTATTTTCCTCTAAGTCATCTGCAAAAGTGCATTTTATTTTGAAAGTGAATCGTTATAGTAAATTATATTTAAAAAGGTTAAAAGCTTCTTCATTTTCCTCACGAGAATTATCTGTAATATGATAAGCAGATCTTGCATTTAAACAATCAAGGTTGTCGCTTATTTATATCTTATTATACATAGACATTATACTTATTTTTTATGCTTTTTTCTAAACGCTTTTAAATTCTTTTATGAAATTGTATAATAAATCCTTGTTATCTCGGCTTTCAAAGTACAATTATCGTAACTTGCATCGTCTGAACTCAGGTCGCCTTTTCCGTTCAATTTCGTCAGCCCCTTTAAAATATCGAATTGACAGTTTCTTATCTAATGCATTTCTAATTAAGGGTATTTCCCATTTTTGAAGCTTTGAGAACACCATAGGCTAATTTGATTAGCTTCTTCTTTCATTTAAATTAAGTCGGTGATACGAACATCTTTGTACGTTACATACTAAAATGGTCATCGATTGCAATCAACAGAAATTCCATCTAAAACGTAATTGTGAAAATCATCGTCTATGCGCTTCCTCGTCTTTTATCGTTTAAAAATTATGTAAAAATTACAATAAAGGACATTTAAAGTTCTTTGAAACGAGTGCAATTCTCTTTAAGAAGGACTACAGCCACATTATTAAATTCGCAGAGTTTAAATCATAGTATAAATATATGTGTCTGACACATACAATTTTTATAGAATTGCTTTTAATTTACCACGAAATATTTTTCCTCCCTCTCAGAAATCCGAGGGCACACAGTTCAAAAGGATGGGGAAAATAGATTCCTAGGGCATCACTAAAGATACAACTTATTGGTACGAACATTTTTCATATAACTGCATAAATGCATCCAGCTCAACATTCCATCATGTCCTTACATATACTTACCGCAAAAGTTGACAGAAAAATGATCTACAACGGCGATGACTAGGTAATCAATCAAACACAACCAATCATTAGCATCGCTTAGAGCTGTATTATTCCAGAAAGAAATGATGTTCATATTGCTTCTGAAAGTTGCCATGGACAGACTTCGATGCAACCAAGTCCGATGAAATGTTGTAGCTATCATTGTTGTAGGTACTATTTTGAAGCTTATATACATACTATAGGTAAAGGAAAACGAAATACTACTTTCACATTATATTTTAAAATTTAATTGGTGTTGAAATTTAAAGAGAATTCTTAGATTTCTCAAAACTTCTGCCGCTTCAAAATTTGTGTAGTTAGAAGTAAATCATTTAAGTTCTGCCATTCTAGTCTTTTATTTTAATTGTTTCAAAAGCTAAAATTTTATATACATAATTCATGTTTTGAATAAGAATTTACAAGAAATCTTTAAAAAATGTCAAGAAATTAGTAACAAGTGAGCTTCTACTGAGAGAAGCGGAGCAAGATTCACTCCAATTTTGTCCTTCAACACTGTGGCTTTGCTTTTCGTAACAAATTATTCGAATTTTGAAGTAAAAATGTTTGTTGTATTTCATGTTTTTCTTTTCAATTTAGCGTAGTTTAAGCAATTTATCAGAGCTATTGTAAACTTTAGCGAAATATAACTTTAAAAAAAATTGCTACAGAACACATGTGATTTACACTATAAGGGATGTAAACACAGAACACATATAAAGTTTTGCATCAAATTGTAAAAAAATGTAGTTGTAATGAAATACTCTTATAACTCTACCTTTAAATGAAATGCAATTATCTAATTTAGTACTATCTTAAAGTAATGTAATACACTTTTAGAATGCTATTTTGAATATGTATCATACAGTAAGTGGAAAAATTTATCCCGCATGAATAGACATTCGTGTATGAATAACAGAATGATACCTTTCATAAGGCAGAACGACAAATGCAGCAATTTAAATGCAAATGAATATTTACAGCGAAAGTATTTATAATTATATACTTGAAGTTCAATGCCTTGTACAAGTATTTCATAATAATAATATACAATATATTGATATATGAATCGAATAATTAAAATAACTTAAATATGAAAAGGTATTTCTTTTTTAACCTCGAAACTTCCAATTTAGCTGTATTGTTTGATCTCCAAATCGATTAACGCTGTTCAACAGAAACTGTAATTGCTTATACGAAAAACCTATTATCTTTACTTCCGAGGTTAAAAAGAGATAATAAGGTTTCAAAGGTAAAATATGCATATAGAAGAAAAGAAACTGGCAGAGACTGAAGGCTTTAAGCCAATTACAGTTTTAATAAGCTGTTATATACATAATATATGATTCAAAAAATATATTCATTGCCATATATGATTATTTATTCCTCCAAAATATGTTGGTCTTTTTCAGTAATATTACTTTTGAAAAACATCTTTAATGACGTTGGATTCATCAGAATTCATAAAAATATAGCAGTGGATCTACATTTAAACTGATAAAAATGTTTTCTCTTTAAGATAATGAATTATAACGGCAAGAGTTTTGCAAAACATTTTATCTTAGAAAGTCGTATTTACATCACAATAGAGGAATTACTTTAGTAGTATGATTAATACTAATCTTTCACAACTCTTATACCGACAATGCTTGTCAGTTATATAAAAATTCTAAGCCTTTTAACATAGCATCAAGGACAGCATGGCTACCAGGAAGTTGTTAGAAATATACTTCCGGAATGAGATAATCACTTTGTCTCCCAGAAAGTGAATTTTTAAAAGATGAAGGCATTGACAGGATCTCTTACCTTACCACCCTTCTTTAACACAACAATAAGGAATTGTTTAAAATGCATCAATAAAAATAGTCATTCAAAATCCTGATATATGCAGGCCTATCTCTTTGTTTAGAGTGTGCAAATTTGAAACATTGTAACTTCTTTGAAATTAAAAGTGGCTACTGAGTTCATCCTTTTAGAAATATTGTGTTGAAATTGATAGCTCCTTGGCTGATAAATGGTTTCTGCCCTAGATGGCTGAAGAACCATCTATCAAATCTTAAAGCACGTTTCTCTTTCTATTTGTTTTTAAGTGATTATAAGTATTTGTTTTAAAACGATGAACACTTTCTGGTCGATTTTGCAGAAGGGAGCTCAGTGAAGCTCTAATTATAGTGGATTTGGCATTATTTATGAATTGATTTGCCCTTGCACCTCAATTACTGTAACTAAAGGTTTTGAAAATTGCTTGCCATTCGTCTTTATCGAGCGTGTCAAAGTTATGTCTGTTTTACCTGAATGTTTCATATCTTTTTCCTTTCTATTGATCTGATTTGTAGTGCGGAATATCCATATGGATGATGTTTAACTAGATTACAACACCTGTATATTTTATTTTATTTGCTTGTATTGCTTACATTTGAAACACCTAAGGCAATGCAATAAAATATAACATTTACGGAAAATACTATGAAATATAATACTTTGTAATGAAGATAGATAACAGCAAAACATTAAGGGATGTAGGAAAAATTAAATATAATTTTTATATTGCTGTCACTTTTGATACTAAGCTTTATCATTAGAAATTGCCAAAAAGATTTCAGGAATTATGAACGCTCTTTCCAAACTCAAATGACGTCTAGTTTACTTAAAGAATGCTACAACATTTTGTTTGTTAGTAGATGCTCTTGCCTTTTGAAACATAAGGTGTGCATGCATATTCTATCAACGAACTTTCCCCTTACAAGAAATTTATTTTACCTATTTATAAGAAGAGAACAGCAACTTTAAAGAACATCATGCTTATGAAAATTCAGGTAGGTGTCATTTTACATAATTACGCTAACTGACAAATTGTAAAATATGATAAATTAGTAAATATTAAATTATAAAATATGTTAAATGGTGCAAAAAGAAAAAAAAGAAACGATACCAATGTATGGTACAATTTATATTACACTGATATAAAGACCCACCTTTTCTTTGCTATCTCGAAAACATAGTCAATGGTCCAATAGTGATAGACATTCCTGAAAACAATTACATTGCGAAGTTGCACTAATAAAAAAAAAGACAAGAGATTTGATTTCCTGATTAATATGCTTTTATTTACAAATTTAAATAATTAATTTTGCCAACTTTAATAGAAAGATTTATCTAGATTACATTCGGCAATACAATATATCACATTAGTACAAAAAAATTGATTTTGAGGATGCACATGGCGCTACAGAGATATCTAGTAATGCACAACTATATACATCAAATTAATTATTACACCCTTGCTGCAGACTTTTTATAAAATTACATATTAGCGCTATTAAAACTTAAAACATACTTTCAACAGAGTTTTATTCTATGCATTAGAGTTTTAAAAAATATTTCATTGAATTAATTTGTAAAAATTTTAACTCTCGAGAGATTTCATGAAAAATGCCGGTGCGATGATTAAGATAGTTCTCTTTTTATCATTTCACGAAGCAGAAATATGATCTTGAAAATCGTTTAGGCCAGTAATCGCTGAGTGTCCAAGCTTATTATAGATCAGAGTTCTATCATCATCTAACAAAATTATATTCAATTATAGCCTTTCCTCACTTATCGCTCATAGCCACAATACACTCTTGTTTCTTCGAACTTAACGAAGTGTTCTTAACGAAATATTCGAAATGCCTCTTGGCATGTGCTTCACTCAAATAGGCGCAGTTATTCTGCAGTAATTACTCACAATATATTGTAGCTTGCAGAATTCATCCACGCCCGGATTTATTATATATGAAGGTTGCGTATCATCATTTCAAAACTGGATGCTTTTGACTGCAGCATATAGTAAATCTTCTCTCTCCAATCCACTTGTATGTCTGCAAGGACGAGAACCGAACGTAAGAATCACCGACACTCGGACCCTCTAGCGCACGACCTCGTTTCACTGTGTTGATAATCGAATATACTTCACACAAAGAAAAATCTCCCAGTCAGGGCACGCGTGGACCAGATTACACCCAAAAGCTTCCGCCATTAAAATGGCGAGCATATAGTTCGGTGTAAGAAAAAGGATTTAAAACTTATTAAACATTGAATCATTAAAAAACATGCATAAAAATTTAATACGATTAATAATTAAGTTAATCATTGCAAAAAGGAAAAGGGTTTATTGAGAAATTTAATAAAACTTTAAAAAAATCCTTTTACAAGTTAAAAGTTACCACAAGACATGAAAGAAACTTTACTGGCGAAAATATTAATTATTTAAAAAGTACTTTCATAGCCTAAAAGAATGTTATTGCATAATTGCAATCTAACATGAACCAGTAACAAGAATGGCATTCATTTCTACATTTGTTATCTTGCTTCAATAAGATAATTTGGTACATAAGGCAAAATCCCTCTGCACGAATAGAATATCTCATCATAGCACTATCGTAACAAGATTTCTCAGATTTCCCATATGCTACTAAAAGTTTGCAGTTCTAGAGTGTCGCAAGGCAAAGATATTTCTGAAGCTCATTTTATCTATCGTATACTCAACTGTATTGTAAACAAGACTTTGATTCGAAATAATTCTTTTCAAATTTATCCTTAGACGATCTGAAATGTAAAGTACAAAATATTATTTGACTTCCTTAAAAACAGGGTAATACAGAATAGGGTAAAATTTATATATTTAATGATAGAAATATAAATAAAGATTGAAATATATTTTAAACATTTCTTAGAATTTTGAAAATAATTCAACGAAATGCGAATACATTGTAGCATTACTCCCTTAATTGTTGGTGCACAGATCTGCTCTTTGCATTTTTAAGAGCTTATATTATTAATGAAACTAATTGGCTTTTAGTCTAAGGTGCCATGAAAATATACAAGCAGTGAAATTATTGCATAACAATTACGCTTAATCTAAAGAAATGGTAAAATTAAATATTGAAATTTAAAATTCTTTTTCAAAGCTAATTAAAAGAGAAAAGTTGCCTCACTCTGATCTAATTAGAATTAAATTGATAATATGTGCATTAAATACTAAAATTTTTGATTCACTATCCTTTATTTCTCAAATCAGAAACCAAATTATAAACAGATTACTTTCTTCTGATTTTCAAATTCTCATGAGTCATTGAAATCCAGCACTGACATCAAGGAAGGATGAAGATAAATGGAAAACATTAAGGGTTCTAATGAGCAAGAAATTAAATGCAAAGCAGAATTTACAAAGATGAAGCATGCAAATTTTAGAGACGACAGAGTTAAAACTGAAAATTAAAAAAATGATTCATTGACAGAGAAACAATTAAAAAAAATAAAACAGCAACAATCCTGAAACATGTAACAGTTTTGCTCAATTCCCACATTAACTTTCAAAAGAACTAAAGATTTCAAAACACTAGACACATCTTCTAAAATAGGGATTTTTGTAGTAAACACTTAAACATGAGATAATACATGCTACTTAAAATAGTTATATATTTGAATAAAATTTGATTTTATAGTTTAATATTGAATTTTTTACTGAACAGTGGAATTTTATATTTTGAAGGAAGTGTTTAACCGAATGTTAGTAACTGTCACTTTTGAAATGAATGAATATACCCTTTGGATATCTTTATATTTGCTTGAAATATTATTGATTAGAAACCCCATTTTTGTACTTATTTCGCATTAATTTTATATTAGAAAATAATTTTCTCTCACTTTTTTCATAAAAATAAAAGCTTTTCTTGCATGAATTTAAAAAAAAAACATGTTTAGAAAAAAATTACAAAATATATAACTTGTCAACTTTCAGGAACTAAACTAGGTGCACAGAAAATCATAAAAAAAATATCAGTGAAATTTTAATATCAGTCAGATCAATCAGATCAGTGATCCACTTTTAATGTAGAAATTCAATATTGATAATTTAGTATTGGTACTAATATAAGAGATGAACTTAAATTATCAGAACTATTATTTGAACCTTTAATATTAATTAAATTTGGTAGTGGATACTTTTAACTTACATGCTAGTACAGTTTGTGTTATATGTATTTAATAATATAATTTTCAAAGAAGCACAATGCAGTTGTTTCTTTTTAACGAAGTATATGTATTTAAAAATACTTTATATGACTTGGCTAGTATATACTATATAAACTTTGTAACTCTAAATGCATCTGCAAATATTCTTAGTTAATTTCTAATATTTAAATTAAGGATGAAATATTTCAAACGGCAGCAGGAATCCTGTTTTTTTAATGTTACTGGAATTTTGCTTCATGTCTGTTGCTGTGCGAATGTCTTCTTATACATGGTAAGAGCATGTAGAACAAAGAAAGACCAAAGAAGAACTTTTCATTCAAGATTTTAGTCTCTTAAAAGTCTACTATTATATGTAAAAATAGATGCTAATCACTTGTAGTTAAATATATATATATATATATACATTTTGGAAAAGCAATAAAATGAGTTCAAATGACTTTTCTCCCTATATCGTAACGTTTCCAAGGTAGCAGCGCTAATTCCGCAGTTTGCCACCCTGTGGCACTGAAAGTGGCATCGTCGAGTAGTACATAGTCACTTTACTATACCTAGACAGCACTTTTATGAGTATAGCTGCTGCCTTTCACAGGTTTAGAGGTGTGTAATGGACTTTAGTGGGTGTTCTATATATATTTTGATGAGTGAATGAAATGAGTTCAAACATATTTTAGAAAAGTCTTTATCAAAATCAGATTTCCCATTGTCATTTTCTTAAGCAGAGAGTGCGTTCCAGAAATAAATCGTTGCAGAAAATGGCTTTCCCACCTTTACTTTCCTGCACAAGAAAAGAAAAATCCTATACAAATATATCATTTCAAGAACAATTTGTGACAATATACTATTTTCGATTGAAAGAATCGCAACTTCCGTTGCACATTATACTGTAAGATCACTTTTTTTATCAACAGAGTCTAAAGGAATTTCAGCATTATTTATGGTGCAAAAAAAAATTGATTCGCGGAGTTCAAATTATTTTCAGAAAAAAATATTCACTCCTATGAAGCATCTCTTTCTGTTATTTTGTTTATTTATTTTCTGTGGTAGTTTTATTTTTAATTGAAACAGTGTTTCCTTGTTTCTTAAGAATCTTCGCTATGAAATCAATAACAACATTAGAAATTAAATTATCGAATGCCAATAAAACATGTTAAAATTAATGTGGAGGATGTTTCGCATAGAACTTAAATAATATTTCCAACACATTATCGTATTTAACAAGGTAGTGTTACACATAACAGTTAACCGAAAGAGAGGACGCGAGGGGGTATTGCTAGAAAAATAACCACCTGTTTTCATTTGTTTTTTTATGAGTAGCTGAGTTAGTCACCCCCGCCCCTCTGCTTCTTCTGAGTATTTAGAAAGTATTTCCGGAATTTGTTGTCCCCTAATACACATTTTTTCAGTTACTGGGGTTATGGAACGACCCCGCGCAAACTTTGGTTTATTCCACAGACCACTTATTTCACGCGGCTGATACCATGAGTTTGTTGCTGTCCTTTACGAATTGAACTATTTACCTGCTGCTCACAATGCCAACGTCATATGAAAAAGAAATGGAGCGTTTACGCAAACGTCTTGTTGAATTCAGACTTTGTCATTGAAGACAATGAACCTGAGGATACTTTAGAAGTGAATTTTTCAAATCATGAAATTTTCAGCGAGCATGATACAGAAACGGAAGAGGACGGAGATTCTGGAAATGAAGAAGTGAATAACTTGGAATGGTTTCCATCAAAACATGGCGTATAGTGGAGGATAACAAAATTTAGGCAGAATATTCGTACTCGTTGTCAAAATATTGTGTCGTGCTTATCTAGAACAAAAGGGCCGGCGAAGAATGTGACAAAGCCCGTGAGGAGTTGGGAATTATTCATCCACGTTAACATGATATACACTGTAAAAAAACTCCCGTAAAATTTACGGTTTTAAACCGGCAGCTGGGTTGGTTGTGCAAAACCGTAAAAGTTACGAAGTAAATCCGTAGGCACAACGGTTTTTTACCATACAGGAACAAGTTTTTCCCGTAAAAGTTAGGAAGTAAATCCGTAGTCACAACGGTTTTTTACCGTATGAAATCAAGTTTTCTCCGTAAAAATTAAGTCATCGAAGTAAGTGACGTCATCGACTGAGTTGAGTTGTTTTTCTCCTTCTGTTCGAGTTGAGTTGAAATGTGCTGATGTATATTATCAATTAAGAATATTAATTAATCAAGGCTTAATTATTAATTTCAATTAGTTTAATTAATATAATTTTTAATTGAACTTACTTGGACGATTTCGATGCAAGATGGTGACAAAATTTCTAACACCTCCGAGCCGGGGATCGAAACCGCGTTCATAGAAATAAAAGGCAGTCGCTCTAACCATTAGACGACCGGAGACTTCAAAAAATGAAGTAAAAATAATCTATTTGAATTTTAAAGTCACTATAGCTCTAGTGGCGCCACTTAGTAGTGTAAATATCAACTATTGCCAGAACACATGTTTTAAGGTTAGCTTTCATGAGTGACAACAGGTTACTGCAACATGTGTAAACAATAGCGGAGATGGAACCCTATTAAAAACATGAAATGAATGCAATAAAATTACATTTAAGAAAAGGGAAAGTTATCGTACGGAAAACAATACCGTATGACGAAAAATAGAATTTAAACTGACGGTTTTAAACCGTTTATGGCTGGAGCGGAAAACGGTGAAAAACCGTTTTGTCACCAAAACAGCTTTAAACCGTCAAATATACGGAAAAAGTCCGGGGAAAAAACTGATATTTTTTACAGTGTAGTTAATTGTATAGTACACAAATATATGTATCGAGAATTCCGCACCAGACTTTTCACGTGAAAGAGATGCACGAAAAACGGACCCTCAACAAATTCGTGCTTTACAAGTGGATAATAATGGAGTAGATTTGATTTGTGTTAAACACTGCATTCTTAATGCGTAAAAGACAAAAGAGTTATTTCCAACTAAAAATATAATGTTTTCAACAGCGCAGGGTTGAATTTCCGTTTGGGGTCATTCTATGCCCCCGCGCGTCTTAGCCATCGCTAAGGAGGCGCGCGTACGCTCGGGCTAAAGGAGAATGGTTTGTACTAGACGCATGAATGGATTAGTGACTCCAACAACATCATTTTTATTTGTATACTAAAATGTAGAATTGATTCATATTTTAATATTTCCCATTGTATAGTTTTTAATTTACAATTCATGATTGCTAATAGTACAGAATTTAAAAAAATAATTTTTCTACAAATTCAATAATAAGTGGCTCCATTGGTATGAAATCAGAATTGAATGTATTAATCTATTAACTGATCATTCATTTCTGAAAATATCAAAATAATGTTTTGCCAACTAGAATACATAGAGAAAAAATTTCAAAATTTAAGTTCATTTGAAAATGAATGAAAATTCGATTAGATTATTCCATCTTTGAAATCTGAAACAAGTCAAGCTAAATAAAGACATTTTGAAGCGTAGTAACAATATTAGAAAAATAACATTTTTGTGAAATTGTCTATAATATTTTAATAATAATAATTTATTTCTCAAACGTACTAGTAAAACAGTTAATGGGAAATTAAAAGATTAAAAAGAACACAGTAAGCCTCTACTTTTCAAATTCAGTAGTACTGCATAGGTATAAGCATACAGAGCATGTGGACAATATTTGAGGAACACAATCACAATGAAAATCTTGTGACTAACGAGTACAACATTTCCAGAGTTTTGTTAATAAATTAATCTAACTTTTTAACTGATTTTAATGCCATAAACAATTAGTAACTCCATAAACTAATACAGATTATGAAACTTGAAACCTGGAAATTGAAGTAAAAAGTAAAATATGTAAAATATGGAGTAAAGTAAAATTTTGCAAACAAGTGAGAAGTGAATGAAGAAATGTTTTTGTTTTTACCAAAGATTCATGATGTTTCAAAGCTTTACGGCTTCTCTGAATAAGGATCAGATCTAAACGATTACGAGCATAAATGCTTCAAATATTTTTGCCAACGTTTCGAGATTATAAGAAATCAATCTCAAGGCTAAGCGATAAATTTTCATTTGGAAGAGAGCGGCACAAACACCCGTCTACCTAAACAAGTCTTTCTTAACTGAGAGACAGACAAAAAAGTAATAAGAAACAAAACTCTTAAGTCCCATTTCAGTCGGAAAGACTCTAACAAAGAGGGACACATCAACGCAGACAGGGCCTCTAAGAAGGCCTCTAATGAGAGACGCCAGCACAGCGCACTAATTCGATTTTGGCGTCGCGAGTGAAAAAGATCGACAAAAGGAATGCTTTTAAGAGAAGCCAGAAACTAACCAGTAACGATGTCCGATGGGCCAGGAAACTCGAAAAAGCTTTATGTGAAAAGCTCGGTTTAGAGGTTTTCATCCGCTTTATGTTTTGTTTTGATTCTCACAAATTGCCCTTTCTGAGTGAGGAAACTAGACTTTTTGTCCTAGTTTGAAACATAACTGATGACTGGGTTGTGATCAAAGCTAAAAGCTGTATTGCATTGCCGTAATATCTGGTTATCTTAACTAGGTTGCGTTTGCTTTTGTTTGTACAAGACATTATTTTTGATCATTATTTGTAATGGGTGTTAGAATTCATTTTAATCTACGCAGCATATAATGTTAATTATTGTTCTCTATGTATCAGTAATGAGACACTTGTGAAGATGTTAATAAATCTAATGAAATAACATTTCATAAAACATGTTTGAATAATTCACTTCAATTAAGGTGCTAATTTTTAAAATAATAGTTTTGAGAAGCAGCATGTTCGAACATCTGATTAACTAGATTTAACTGAGTTTGAATCACTTCGGATATTAGACTCGGGTAAAAAGTTGATTATATTTAGAAAATGAGTTACAGTTTTTTTTAAAGTATTTTTAGTAGAAAAGAATTAAATTATTTTATTGCATTAAGCAACAATACTACCGTGAATGCGTGCGTGTTTCTGTTGACGCTCTACTGGGCCGACAACTTGCCAAATTTCATAGAAATATACTTTGGAGAGTGATATTGTACATCTGGAAGCGGTATATTTTATAAAGTTTTATAGTTAAAGCTAAATTTATACAATCTTATACAAAAGATCATCTTTATAACTATATAATTTTAATTCAATGAATTAAGTTTTACTTAAATTCTTCATAGAATATACATCTCCACATACAAATGTTTTCATAATTAATATTCCACATAGAAAGCCCAATAAATCGGATAACATTTTATATAAAATATCAATTTTCAGATCTTGTATTGGTAGAGATTGCCCGTCTTTTGCATTTCTTACAGTGACAAAGCTTTTATTTTGATAATTCATAATCAGTTCAATGCTCCAAATTTATTTTCATCTATTGCGGAATATTAAATTAACTTAAGCTGGTCTTTCATAATTAGCACACGGTTTCTTTTTCTTTTCTATTACACTTACAGCGCAGTTTTGGGTGCCTTGAGTGTACGTGATGCAAGATCTATGAGCTCCTTCTCCCGTAAATTTAAGCAATGGGACGTATGTGAATCAATCTCAAATTTAACTAAAAATAAAATCATGTGAAAAGAAGAGCTCAAACGGATTAAGCAGCTTTTTTTCTGCTTTTGCAGCATTTGAAATTTAATGACAGCATAAATGTATTTAGGTTGTTAATTTTTGTGGTAGAAAACTCAAAATAGGAAATTAAGATCAGTTTCTATGATTAGATGTATTCGGGGATGACTTAAAAACAACTGCAAAATTTGTACAATAAGAAAACTCACAATTCTTGTAGTAAATTTATAACATTATATAACTGAAGTGCTATATTTGAAAGTTGCGTGTGCCGTTAATTGTCATTACGCAATCAAGGATTCTCAGATTCTTTCACCTTTTAGAACGGTCATAATAACAGCATCTGATATTTCTTCGTGTCTCATGTTTCTTTTTATTTTATAATATCTGCTAAACTTGGAGCTAACGCTTTAATTTGTTCTGTAAATCAAAAACCGATTTGACCGAACTCTGTAAACCGATTTGCTGAATCTTTGAAAGCAGTTTAAATTTTATGTTGAAATTATAAAAAATAGAATTTTATCAAAACTGTTAATTTATAATTTTTTTCCCTAGTGCTTATCTCATTTGTGTGAATCATTTTGAAGTATAAGCAAACTTTATCACTAAGTACAATATGAATAGATACAAAATCTAAGCAGGCATATAAAAGGTAAATATTTACGATGAATACTTCACGTGCCTTCATAATAATAATTAATATTTGAGAATTCAGTCACTTTAAGTTTCTAGCCTTTACAATCATCTCAAATTACTTCAAAGTCCCACTGGTTTTCACTTTATTTGCCATAGTCCATGGCCTTGTGTAATTAACATGCTATTTTCTTTTCTTTTTTTCTGTTGCTATTTTATATTTCTGCTATATGCGATCATAAAAATTAGTTCTTGAAATTCTTAAAATTTTCATAACTGATTCTTTAATATTAGAACTCTTACTTTGCCAAAACCCATAGGAAAAAAACACGCTTGATCTTTTCAGCACTCGAACCGTTTGATTTTAAAAGGGGAATTCTGCAGACTCGACTGAAATTACATTTTTCGAGTTTTTCATTCGCTGAAGGCAGTTGCATCGTTTAGTGCCAAAGCTGAAATTCTGCCATTCACAGTCATGTTGTGGTAAAGCATCAAAGCTTCCGCATGATGTTAGAAGGGGACTACTGCTAAGAACACCCATTTTAACCCTGTAACGTTCATTGCTTTCGCAGTGAAACCACACCTTGAACACTTTTTTCGTCACCACCTCTAACTCCCGAGTACTTCTTTCAAGGATATTAACAGGATTAGGAAACACAAATTTTGTTTGAGAAACATAGAAATAAATTAAAGATTTCCCACTGAAACTATGACGGAAAAAGAGAACGATTAAGACTAGCAAAATGCATGATATAGGAATAGCTATAAAATAAATTCCTGAAGAACACCATTCCTTTTGGCAAGAGATCCAAACCTACCCAAAGGATTTTCAAGTAACCCTTAATAGGAGTAAAATTAATTTACAAAACTTTTTTTACAATTTATTTTTAGACCTTTAAATCTAAATTTTGCTAAAAAGCGTATTTTTTAAATTATTTTTGTTTTATTTGAGTTTAAATTTAAAATTACTTACAAATAAATAAATTTTGAATTTTATTTAATCATCTTCCCCGATTGTTTTTAAATCTAAATTTTATTTAAAAAAACAGTACCTTTACAAATTTAAATTTATTTGGAAATAAATAAATTTTAAATTTTATTTGAGTTTCATTGACATTTCAGGCTTTATAATCATTTTTCGGTTAATTTTTTTATTTCAAATCTGAATTTCACTTATTAAAGAATAACTTTTAAATTTTAGTGGATTCTTTCAAGTTTAAATTTACTTGCAAATAATTAATTATAAATTTTCTTTGAGTTTCTTTGATATTCCTGGCTTCTAATTATTATTCGCCAAATTTTTTTTCGGTTAAAAATTTGAATTTTACTTAAAAACGATTGACTTTTAAATTCTGTTTATTTTAAGTCTTTAAATTTAAATTTACTGACAAATTATTAAGTATTCAAATTAGTTCAGTTTCCTTTATATTCCTGGATATATAATAATTTATTCCTTGAAATTCTTAAACGTTCATACCGTTTGATATTAAAAGGGGAATACTGCAAAATATTAAATTTAAATTTTCACAAAAATTAATAATTGTAATATTTTAGTTGTAGTCGATAGGCTCGTTTTTTACTGTGAAACATATTAGAAATATCTTGGACCCTAATTTTAATGCTGTTTAGAGCCTATTCGTTTTTACCTTCCCCTGTAAAATTTTAAAAATGTCAGAAGTCTACTTTTAAAATCAATCGATTAACTTACAAGTTAAATAAATACAACAATTATTTGTAAGGAATAAGCTAAATATCCTTGTTATGTGTTGGACATAATTTCGTGTTTCTCAAACTAATGTCCCATTTATTGTAAATTTAAGCTGATTTCTGTTACTATTGTATATATCCAAAAATTACTAAATGACCGCAAATTTGGAAGAATTCTGTTTCAAATTTAATTAAAACTTTAAGTGGAACTGTTTTAGTATTCTTTAATATTTGGGTCTTATATGAGAAACTGATGTTGATTCTCATTCTGAAGTTACGTGCAAATCATTCAGTGCCACAACACATGTTTTCGCTGATTAAATTCAAATCTCTCATTGATTGATCTGCATGTCTCAAATTGGAAACTCTAAGCTTCCAACTATGTTTAAAATCACCTATATATATATATCCAAGATAAAATTGGAATTGCATCAATGTTTCATTTTAGCATCTTGACTATAATCAAGGAGAATTTAGTTGATTGCGTAAACTTACATAACAGTTTAGATATGGTAGGAAACGTAGATATTATTTAAATTTATATTTTAAACTTACTTTAAGAAGTAAATTTATTTGGGTAAACAAATTACTTACAGAAATGTAAGATAAATTTTACAAAATTCAGGGAAAAAGTTAAATATTCAATCCTCTATAACTTATGGCATTTTTTAATTATTGTTTGTCTCTGTAATTTAGGTAAAAGCTAAATAAAGAAAATCTCATTCGAATTGTTTCAGAGTATCATTTTCTGTCGGAACCATTCAAGACTATTGCAAATTTCTTTAACAATGACTTGGGCATTTTTCCAGTTATATAATATTATACCGCCTTCGGATCCAATTGCTCTCGGTCGGCGCCAAATTCACTCTCTGATTCCTCATGCAAAATATGCAATTGATTTAAACATTAAAGCTACTCGGAATATTTTAGGTCCAGTTATATTCTAGCTGGATTAAAACATGTTGATAAAAATAATTAAACATAGCAGCCGTAATCTTTCGGCTTATTGGATATGTTTTCGATTAAACTAACTATCTTAGAGAACTTCGTTTACATATTTCACAAAATATTGATAAAATAAAAAATGAAGTGAAATCGATTAGGATGGCACCTTAGCTTTCAATAAATGATGAGAAACAGGGAATTAAATTCTTGTTTAAGCAATGAAAACAATTTGAATTTCATTGTAACAATGAAAAATATTGCTATAAATTATGATCAGAAATATTTTTAAAAATTTATTAAAATTCGAGAAAAAAATATATGTCAATATTATTAATAAAAATGTATTTTTTTGAATTTTCAGATGATGCGAAAATTATTTTTGTGCTACTATATTTTCAGAAGTTATGGAGGAAAAATGCTAAAATTTCGCTTAATTTTTAATTAATTATAACTCAAATTAAAATTTCGAAAAGCGTCTCCGAGGTGCATATTTCCACTCTCCGTAGTATGTTTATGCCAAACTTCGTAGCTGTAATTCCAGCGGTGTGCTCTATAGAATGCCAACACCTACACCTTTTCCTTTATTATTAGTAGAGATTAAAAATTTGAAACATTATACCTTATAATAGCTGCTTAGTTGCACAAAGATAATATGCATTATTTTTATGATATTGTTCAATACTTTAAGTATTGTACAATGACACAAAAATATCAAAACAATATTGTATGTATATTTTAGGGAAAGTTAATTCTTCAAATGAAAGTTTAAAAATCACGATAATTCAAAAGTATTATTCTTTGAAAATGCCATTAATTGAATATAATTCCCTCACTTAAGCAGTTTTATTTTTATAAAAATCAGTTTTTCTCTAAGTTTAATATTTTATTATTTGTGACAGCAGTAAATGTTTAATCTTGTTTTATAATCGGTACTTTTTCCCTTCTTTCTAATCATAAGCATTCATAAGTGTCATTTTAAATAAAGGAAAAACTTAACTTTTGCTTCTCTGCTACTTTTTCGCCCCTTTTCTTTCTACTAGACTGCGTTTTATTCGCTTATAATAGCTCAAGCATTCTATTTGATTTTATTTAAACCGCAGAGTTGAGAAAAATATTTTACAGTGAATTCCTTCCTATTTTTTTCAGGGAACGATATGACATGTAATTAAGGAAAAGCCTGTTTTCTCTAGTTTTCTGGCATATTATTTTTTTTTGTCTTTTTCACGGTTCTAAAATTTAATTATACCTTTCTTTTTATTTGTCTCTCAGACCTTTAATGTAAGCATTTTTGAGGAGTACTCTTGGGATTAAGAAGAAAGAGTAGCATAAACTGAATCTAGACATAGTAAATACAGAATCCATTCAAAATATGAAGAAATTGATTATATCTTAAAATGTTTATTTTTGTTTTCTTGCATGTAAAGAGAAATTATTACAATTGTTAAAAAATAATACTACGAGTCTTTTTCTGAATGTTAGACTGTTCTTAGTCGTGTGCTAAAGTGGAATCTTTTATCTAAACCAGCGGTGCGCAAACTGTGGGTCGTGGACCCATTTGGGGGTGGCGAGAAAATTTTTGTGGGTTGCTAAATTCAAAGAAATTTATGTGAAAATAAAAAATATAACGCTCTTCTTGAAAAACAGTGGTTGCGACCTCGGTGGGGGTCGCAACAAAATTTTACACAAAGTGAGGGGGGGGGGGCTGGAAATGAAAAAAGTTTGCGCACCACTGATCTAAACTACGGTTTTTTTCTACATTTTAGCAGTCAGAAAAAGCAACAGTAAGAAGAAAGTCGGAAATTATATTTAGGTTAAAAAAAATAACTCTTTAATCGAGATACTACTTTTTTCTTCTAGCTATTTTGAGAGGCTAAGACAAGAATTGAACTCCCCGAACCTGGGTGGTCATTTACCCCTGCTGTAAAGCGCAAGAATATGGGCTGCGGTGGCCAAGGATAATTGGAACCCCTGATATGTTTATCTCCTAAGCGATCTCAGAAACTCCCCTCCCCTCAAAAGAAGCCAACCGCCTCAGACCGGTCTTCGTCGCCGTTAAGGGAAAATTTCTAGACCACCCCGGACCGCCTCGCTCGAAATGAGTGGGTAAAAAACCATTTTTCATTTAAAATGTTATTTAAGATGAATAAAAAACAAGCAAATTTCTACCAAATTAATTTTAAAGGAAATAACGGAAAACAAATTTATTGCAATTTATATACGATTTGAGAATATGATATGAGAATGAGAGATTTAGAAGAGAAAAACATTGAAAAAAATCTAAAGCATTCTTAGGAGATATACAAGATAATTCGGAAAACTACTGGTTTTTTAAGTTTGCAATGAACTTGGCAGTTTACTTTGCACACAAACACTAAGAAAAGTTATTATAAATTAAAACAGTCAAATATGCAGCAATACTTCGTTAAAAGAAGATGCGTACTTCGACAACTGTATGATTACTGTCAATATTCTTTAATAATTGAGCAATTTACTGTATGAATCGATTGATTTTAAAATGGGACTTCTGAAATTTTTAAAATTTTACAGGAGGAGAAAAAACCGAATGGGTTGTAAACAACATCAACATTAGGGTCCAAGATATCTCTAATGTGTTTCAAAGTAGAACGTATTGACAACAATAAAAAAATTATACAATTTTCAATTTTTTCAAAAGTTTAAATTTAAATTTTCGTAAGTCCCCTTTTAACATCAAACAGTATAAAAGTTTCAGAATTTTAGGGAATAAATTATTATTAAGCTAATAATATCACAGAAACTTAACTAAAATTCAAAATTTATTTATTTGTGAGTAAATTTAAATTTAAAGGCTCAAATTAAATGGAGTTTTAAAGTTATTCGTTTTTAAGTGAAAGTCAGGTATATAAAGAGAGAAGAAAAATAATTAGAAGCCAGGAATATCAAAGAAACTCAAATAAAATTCAAAATTAATTTATATACAAGTCAACTTAAACTTAAAAGAATCGAAATAAATTTTAAAGTCATTCGTTTTTAAGTAAAATTCAGATTTAAAGCAAAACATTCAGGAGAATTATCTGAAAGCCTGGAATATCAGTGAAACTCAAATAAAATTAAAAATGTATTTATTTGCAACGAAATTTAAATTCAGGAAGCTACTGGTTTTTAGTAAAATTCAGATTTTCAAAAAATTCAGGGGAAAACATTTCTAAAGCAAGAAATATCTATTAAACTCAAATAAAATTCAAAATTTGTTAATTTTAAATGAATTTAAACCAAAAAAACAAAATGTAAAATTTATTTGTTTTTAATTAAAATTCAGATTTAAAAACAAAAATTAATATTAAAAATAGTGATATAAGGGAATTTTAGTCCTTTTGAGGGTCAATTGAATATCCTCTTCTCCGCAGAAGTCCCCTTCCAACAACATACGAAAACTTTGGAGCATAACTGTGAATGCCAGAATTTCAGGTTTTAGACGAAACGAAGTGGCGGTTTTTCGCACAGGCGATAGAGGGGAACTCCTCGTGCCCAGAGGCTCTGAGTGCCCTCAAAATCTATTTGATATACATCTCTGTGCTAAAGCGACTGCGAATTTACAATGTTGGATAGGGAAAGGGCCTGAAAACAATTTTGTGCCTGTGGCCTCATATTGTCAAAATCCGTCACTCAATTAACGATTCAATTACCTTCATCAAATCGAAAACGGAAAAAGAAGTAATTTCGGCCGATTCAGCAGAAGTCCCCTTTTAAAATCAAACGGCAAATATATAATTAATTCATTTGGTGAATATTAATTATTTTGCTATCTTTCTGGTTTTGTCTAAAGAAGTTTAAAAACACTTCATTAGGTGACGTATCTTCTTAATTTCCCCCTAATGTTCAGTAAATCGAACAAATTTAGCGGCATTTCCCGAAGTTGAGATCCATTCTATTCATTTTTAAGAGAATATTTAAATTGGTAAAATTCTATCTAAAATATTTAATATGTATCTTTCCTAAGTAATATAACTTTAGTTATAAATATAATATTGAGGTTTTTCAGAATAAATGCTGTTGTTTTTTACTAATTTCGAACTAGGAATAAATGAAACAATTAATGGCTGTCATTTTTATACGTGAAAATTTGAAATCTTGTTCTAAATATCTAGTATCATTAAAATGAATTATTTTTTGAAATTGTGTCGGTAGGGCACATTCCGATATCACCGACCTCGATCTCACCTCTTCCTTGAAGACTAAATTGCATAGAAATTTTAATAAACTATAATTCCCTAATTTTACATCATATAAAAGATTTTTGAGATAATATTTACAACGTTTTAATGGATTTATTAGATTAATAGAAATATTATTTTCAAATCCACCGCCGTCTGTTAGATGGGCTTATCCCCAACGGCTTCTACTAATACTCAAGTTTAACGTAATGGAGCCACTTCAAAGTCCTTTGGGAGATCACTTAAAAGCAGCTAAGTATGTTGCGAGTGTAGATACACTTCAGTATCTAAGGAGGACATTGAGCGATAGGTAGAGGATTGAGAGAACCGGTTGGCATCCTCAAAGCTTTCTGACGGTACTTCAGAAGGTTGGCTCCAAGAATACTTTCAGTTCACCAATCCTCAAGCAAGACTTTTAACAAAACATGATGAAAAGAATAGATAAATATCAGCAATATTAATTAATTAATATTGCTGATTTTTATATTTTTAGTACTAATTAGATTCTTAGCTTACAATTAGTGAATATTGTCACGTAGAAATTATTAAATGGGATAATTTTATAGAAACTGATTTATTAAGCAAACCACTTTCACTCAAAAAACTCCACAAGTCGTTTCTACCTGAAACGTTCTTACTTACATAATTAGAGGCGGAAGGGATGTTGCGGATTCTTGAATGTTTTAGAGATCTCGCAAGAAATTTAAAAGTTGCGTGACATATATTTGTTCTACAGTTCTTGCATCTTAGCGAGGATCAAACATGAGACCTTTAGATTTGTAGGCAAGGACTTTAGAATCATGCTATCGGGCTATCCCAGTACATCCTTTACGGCAAAATTTAATATCTTTACTTAGATTTTTTTAGTGGAAGCTCAGAAGCTTTTATAAAAATAATGTAAGGAATAATTTCTTATGAAATTTTGTGGTTAAATGTGCGAAAAAGAAGTTTATTTTTGTTTTGATAAATTTTGTAACAATTATTTTTTTTGAGAAAAAAGAATAAGTATTTCTAAGGAAAGTAAAATTTTTTCGTGACTCGAAACTACCGGGTAAACACGGCATTTTTATATCTTCCCCTTAAATTGAACTCTCAGAGAAGTCTTAACAACCATTACATTTTTTTCTAGCGTTAAATAATTTAAATTTCTAATCTTAATATTTTTACCATTCATTTCAGCCAATATAGTTAATAGATAATATTTTCGTCCTAATTAAATGAAAATGTCAAAACAAATGAAAAGACAAACTAACATGGAAAAAGATGTTTCAAAAATTGATTATTAAAACAAATTTTGGTCGAGGTTGCTTGTAGGAACCTAAAAATCTTGCATTGTAAACAGAGTAAATAGTTTTTGTGGTTAATGAATGATCCGTAACTTTTGGAGTCATGAAAAATGCATCGTTTTATGTTACTTTGAAAATTAATGAAGATGATTACGTTTGTTCAAAAATTTTAATTCATATGTATGAAACAATGGTATTTTTTTCTACGAAATGTTAAAAAAATTCATGGAAACACTTTCTGAAACTATGAGAGATAATTTTTATTTTACTATTAACGGAACAAAAATATTTTCTACTCAAATTACAGTTAGATATTTTTAAATAAAGAAGGTTGAAACTTATATATTTAATTTCAATGGCAGATGAAATCATATTTGACAAATTATCTGCTAATGTAATTGGAAATTATGTACGTGCTTCGTTATGTATACTTAATATAATTTCTGTTGATAATAAATATGGCGTCAGATTAAATAAGAAAACACAGTACACTATTTTTATAACTATGGGTTGCTTTTGCAGTTTTAATTTTAAAATCACAAAATGAATCGATATATGATTTAAATGCTATTTCCTTTATTTCTCCTGAATTTATTACACTCTACAAGGCTTTTCTTTCTACAATACTAATTATAGCTATTTGTGAAATCACCAGATAGAGTCTCGCAATAAATAAATTTAGCAGTTTTAATAATTTTTAAAATTATTTTATTATGGGATAACAAGAATTTGTAGATCATCCCATCCAACGGTTTACTCACATTTCAGCTAATGCAGTTACGAACATTATGATCCTATATTTTACAAAATTATGGCAAATAAATTAATTGCCGTAATAACCATTTATAATTCAAATAAATTTGTCGAAATTTACAAAAATGTAAAATTCATGTAAGTCGAACTGCATCAATTTATTAGTTTGCGAACCATTTTGTAAGCTTCTTATTAACAATTAGATGAAAAAATAATTATTCATTGAAATGACTATTGAGATATGGACAGTATTTTTTTACATACACTCAATTAGAAAGTTGCAAGTAAATGTTCAGCTGCGATGACAAAAATGTTTTCTTGATTAAAAAGGATTTACCATTGGTTTGGAATCCTTCAACGAAAGAAACTCTGAATCAAACTCTTGAAATATATATATATATATGTATTTCTCGTCGGGAAACAGAGAGAGGGAGAAAGAGAGCTGCTAGTGACAGAAATACTGCCTTGATAAGGCAGATAAAAGAACATTATGTCTAGTTGATGAATGTATGGGATCTCCCCTAAGATGAACATTATAGTCCAGTCTTATTGAATTATATGAAATAATATACAGAGACCAGAACACTTTTTTGATATTCGAATATATTTATCTTCGAATATATAAAAAATATTAAAGGCTTATAGATAAGTAAAAGTGCTTATTCATAAATTATCGAGATCGATTTTAAATCATTTTATATTTAAGCTTAAAAGAGATATAGATAAAATAGTGCGATACTCTTTAATTTAAGCAAATATAATGCTACTCTATATCTTTAAAATCTTTTATCTTTATAATGAATTGAAAATGAAGTTTATGTGAAAAATTAATTGTTATTTAAAAAATAGTGTAATTTAGACTGGTAATACGCATGCGAATATAAAAAATATGGAAATTGCTTAGAGTATCAGAGGGAAAATTAGTCGATGTAAATTTCATTTGTATTAACATATCCCTATTATTAGCTCTATATAACTATAATAAAAAAATTAAAATATGTAAACAATTTTTTTATTAGAGCACTAAAAATAGAAAAATAATTTTTTTGCCAAAAATATGGGTCTTACTACCAATTGTAAAAGCGAGAGACACTTATAGAAAAACTTAAAGCCAATAGGAAATTTAATGAATTTTTCATTATATTTTCACTTTTATCGAACGTTCAAGAATTTTCTTTCCTATTCGTTGGGGATTAATTTCTCTATAGTTTTGTTTTCAGAGCCTCAAACTTTTACAATTTCGTCTTGACGTCCATTTTTTAAAAATATTTTCTGCTTTTCTTGCATAGTCAATTATTTGAAATTATAAAAATAAATAGTTTGATGTAATGCAATTTCAATACAGAACATAATCCCACAATATCAGCAATTATTTAAGTGGTCAGAAAACAATTTCGTTATATATGACTTTTTAAATATATCATGATTTCATTCCTTTGAGATTTTTCTAAAAAAAATAATAATAGCTGCATTCGACAAAAATATTTTTTGCCACTTAGGGACATGATTTCTTTCTGGGTGCATAACAAAATAATTAAGTAAAAAGGTATAATGCATACAATTTTTTTCCTTTGTAAAATATCTAATATATGTAATGATAAGAAATCAAAATTAATACTTAAGACTGACCAAAATTACTTCATTAGATGGAAAACCCCGAGAATTGATTTGAAAATAACAAGAAATGATGGTATTTTAAACTCTATCCCAAACACGAGGTGTAGATAATCTGTTAGTGGAAATATGATTTCTAAGTTGCGGATGTGGTAACCATTTATAAAATCTCGACAACAATTTATAATCTCTAAACGTTGTAACAAAATTATTGACCAATCTATCAAGTTTTCATCTCGAGGGAAACAGACTAGTACATCTAGTTTCATCATCAAGTGATGCATTCAACTAAAGTTGGGCAATGGAAATTCAGATGCTTTTGAGAGTTTAGAGTTTTATGCTAGTGGAAACAATTTTTCATGGATTATATTGAACAGCAGCTGTTTAAAATGGAGATTTTTTAAAATTTATTTCGAATTAATAATGAAGTAGGCGATTGAGAGATATACAGAATATTACTTAAATAAAACAATGAAAACCTGTGATGTAATGTATGAATATATTTAAATACTGAATATTCTCTAGATATGGAGAACAATAAAAATAAAATGTTTCTTTTGGTTACAAAATAAAATTAACTGAACAAAATTACATTAGCGTTTCTCAGATCAAAAAGAAAGTTTCCTTTTGTGCTAATTTTATAAATAAGTTACATAGTAAAGAGAACAACTAATATTCTGTGAGATTTAATTCTTTTTTGGATTTTTGAATTTTATCTTATCAACAACGGAGACTGGAACCAAATCTCATTTAGAAAAGAATGTTTCTCTTGTGGAACATAATTTTGGTGATTTTAAGCTCCGTTGCTTAGGTTAAGTTAATTAACTTTGATTATTAAGCTTAACACTTCATAAAGTTAATGAGATTAAGTAAAAGTTACGTTTGTTATCTAGGTTTATGGAATTATTTTAATTAAAAGTTTAGCCATTTTATGTTCTTTAAAAATGTTAAATTATTGAATTAATAAACCTTTATTTTCGTAAGAAAGCGATTTTTTCTTTTATTTGAAACATTATCTTGGAAAAAAGACAATAACATTTTTTAAGACAATGCTATATTAGCATAATGTTTTCCTCCGAGTAAAGGCTGGAATAAAAGTCGCAATATTTCTGGCTGGAATAAAGTAATATTTCTTTTCACTAAACATCTTAAGGAGAAATGTACTCACTTACCCTATTTTAGTCATCTACAGTAAGAAGAAATACAAGAATAGTTGGATTCACGGGAGGTTGGAAGTGGCCACAAATATTGTATGTTAATGACTGACATAAGGGAATCGCACACTTTTTTCTTTCCAGAGGAATCCTTGCTTAAAAAGGTTGTTTCGAGATTTGATGTAATATTTATTTTCTAAAGATTAAAATTCATTGCATAAATTCTAATACTAAGCTTTGTTCATGCTGTATTCTGTACTGAAGAGGCGAAACTCGTTTGGAATATAGCGTACTCAGAAAGATAAAGAAATCCGTTTCAATATAATTGCATTTTCTCTGTCTAAATTTCTACATATCCTTTTTTCAACGCTATAGAAACGCATTTTCAATGCTCCATTTCAATAAATAAATATTTTTTTTTCAGTTTTTCGCACAAACTGTAGCAATTATAAAAAAATTCAAAAACATACGGTTGCTAATAAGTAAAACATTGGCACGAGAATCCTTATAATGTGAAGTTAGAAGCAAAACTTGTAATTTCTTATTTCTAACTCTGGAACTGAGTCAAAAAGAAAAGTTTATAAAAGAGATTTCGAGATTTCTAAAGCTAGAATTAAAATTTTAAAAATTGAAATCGTACGCCCAGTTTTTTCTACATTCCAAGTTACTTTTCTGTGGCTATTAATTATTTATTGCACAAAAACAAAATTAGCAGCGTTTCTCACATAATTTAGTTCCTTATAGAAATACCCTTGTGAAAATAAGACTACATCCGTCTTTCTATCTAATCCCGCAAACAGCGTCATTTCTTGAAGGAAAACACACACATATTTCTTTCCGTTTCTATGTTTTGTATGCATGAATATAACGCAATCGATCAATTTCATTCAGTTTCTCAGGTCAAGGTTTATTTATTTTTATTTTGTCAGTTCAACATGTTCTGAAACGTCAATGCAATTATATCGTATATACATACTGTATCGGAGTAACTTGTGGTACCAACCTGTGGTATGCGAAAGTATTGTTGGTAATAGCTAATGTGACCATACGCCCCGTTTGAACGGGACATTCCCGTTTTTTGGTAGCGTGTCACGATGTCCCCAAGCACAGCTTCGGGACGCCCAATCGTCCCGTTTTCAGAGAAAGAGCAACCCATGATAACTATTTCAAATAAGAAGAGGCCAAAAATTTAAAAATCCTGCGGTAATGTCTAGTAGCCCGGCGATGACGAACCATGAGCTATACTTGTCACACATATGCAAGTTGATCAGAAACCTGCTATCTCGCACTTAGTTCTAACTATGTTACACCGCATGAAGTAACAGAAAGAAACAGTGGGGATATTTTAAGCGAAATCCGTTGGGTGGAACTGTTTAAACACTTTCACGCCAATAATTTAAATCATACGAACTTTCGTATAATTATTGGATATGTTCTATGTCAGCGGGCACTAATGCATCCGTGGAAAATAGTCTTTTTTCTTACGAATAAGTTGTCGACGAGCTAGAAGACACAGTTGCAAGTCCAAATTTATAAAGCAATTTAAATACCAAATTTAATTTTAAAAAATCTTGCCAAGAATTTCATTCTTTTTTTTAAAATCTTCTTTAAATGTACTGAAATGTGTAAAATGTGTTCTTCAGAAAATAATCGCATGCCTTATTTATTTTCACTTATTTATACCTGACGTTTTCATTAATAAATAAAAGCTGAATAAATATGTCTTGAATTTACCTAATATTAAATAAAAATAAGTAAATGTCCCGTTTTGAGGGAAAAATAAATGGTCACTTTAGTAATGGCGGAAGCAAGAAGACATAAGAAATTTAAATGAAATGAAATTTAGAGAATTTCACCGTCGGAAAATTGGGCATGTCCGAAAGCCTACGGGGTAGAAGTGACAGAAGATACCAAGAATTCGATGTTAAAGCAGTGAAATATTTGATCCCTTTGGAAACGGAACCTGTGGAAAGCACATACGCGTCTTATGCGTACATTAAGAACAGATATAGTAAGCTTGACGCAACTACAGGTTTGAGATTATTTCTTAATTTTAACCTAATTTTATAAAATTGGTAACATTTAAATTTTATTCTACTTGTATAGTTTATTATTAGGAAGTGTAATTGTTAGCTATTTTTGTAAGTTAATACAAAAATATTTCAGTACTACTTTCATTTGTTTTGCCATTTAACTAATACTATTTCAAAAATGGAATAAAATGTAAAAAAATCAAAAATAAATCCTAGAAATACCATTAAATTAATTCGAGTCAAATGAGTCTTTATCTAACCTATGATCTTAACTTTATTAATAAAATTTTTCATGGGAGGAAGTTGGATATGGAGGTAAAGGGGTAAGCCAAAACAAAATGACTAATCAAAGGGTACGTGAGAGAAAAAAGATTAGGAAAAGCTGTACTGATGTGATAGATGTTAGAGTGCTTGATGCTTCTTTTCAAATATTTAATTAAACTTAATTCTGAAATATTACACGTTTTACAATGATTTAATACAACTGAAAAAAACTTTGCAACGTATTTATAGCTTTGAGTCTATATCAGTACCAGTTTGAGTAAGAGTTGAGCATACGAAGTATTTTGTGGTTTTTATGGCATAAAAAAAAATCATTTTCCGATTTTGGATTTTGTAGGGAAGAATCGGGCCCTACCATGTAGTGTTACAGATTTATTTTTCTTCACATTTCAGTTAATTAAACTAGTAATAAAATTGATAGCACATTCTCATAACAGAACAAGACTTTTCAAACTTGATAAAAGTAGGTATTCTACAAATTAAAAATATAATGTTGTTTCATAAAAGAATTGAAAATTAATTGCAAAGTGAAGTAAAGGAACCTTATCCTTCGTAGATTCCACATATTGGTTCCGATCCTGATATGGTTAAAGAACAAGCCATATCAGAACATGTAGTGAATTAATTTGTTAACTATATGATTGTCACTAATTTATTCTAAAAATTTTCACGATATGAATTAATACGTGACTGAAAACTAATGTAATTTTCTATAGATATTTCAATAATTACAACAGAAGTATGGTGAATGCCAACATATGTCAAACTTACTTATATTTAATCTTCTGCTAGGAATATGCATTCTGTTAAATTTACTAAAATTTTGGCATTCTTTTGAGTTTCCAGATGATGTATTCTTTGATTTTCCTTTATGAAGCTTTAAATTTAAAACAGAGCAGGTGGATATTCATGCCGTTAAAGCAATGTAAGTGAAAGCGAAAAGAGAACAAGAATTAAGCTCGCCAAAGCATTCATATGTTACTACAGTGAAATACTTATGAGCCTCTGAAATTAATAAGAACAGACTCTTTATTTATTTATTATTATTGTATATGATACATCCAAAATAGGAATTGAAATAACATATAAGCTTACATAATTTAACATACACACGCATCTCATATTTGATTTTAGTGCAGCAGTTTTAATTTAACAATGCACATTTTGTGGTTCGAGTAGAAATGTTGATTTCTTTCGTATTTTTGAAGATGCATATTCAGTGTGAAAACTTTGGAAAGGCTGATTTAAAGGACGTGCAGAAATATACAAGGGTTTAAGACGATTTTATTCCTATTGCAACATTGAATTGCAGCATTCTTTTATATTCTTATTAGAACTTATTGCAAGACCTACCAGAACGATGACGTGCTACGACGTTAGTTACATAATCAATCAAATGCAACTCATTATTAGCATCGCGGTGAGTAATATATTCGAGAAATAATGATGCTCGCATTATTTCTTAAATAACTATTATTTCTTCGATATCTAGTAGCCAGATATAAAGATGTATATTTGTTTCAAAAGTATCGTATTTTAAAATTATTAACACTCATGTTCATTAATAAATTATAACGGTAATTTCCATGAATTAAGTAGCAGAAGCACAAAAATATTGGTAAATAAAGATTATTTAGTTAAAAGAAGGTACAGATTATCCCTTTTAGTGCCGAACCTATGCGAAGAAGTGCGGAACAATTTGACGAATTCGCTAAGGTTTGAGAAAAAGCTCATAAGAAACAAAATAAGAATGATGTTTACAAAATTCAAAAAGGAGCATAATACGAAATAATATGAGAATAAATAATGCCAATTTCTTTTTAATATTCGTAGAAAATAATGCGAATAACATTAATATAAAATATTATGAAAAACAGAAAAATCGGAAATTAACTTATTATATTAATCGAATATTAACTTATAATATTAATCGAATATTATTGATAAATCGAATATATTAATAAAACCATTTATGACGTTTTATAAATTTATTTTCAGAAAAAGTTCTCTCGCTATGCGCATAGTAAGGCGCCATCGCTTACTCAACGATATATCGTCGTTCGGTACTGAAAGGGTTAAAAAATGGGACACATGTACCTAATAAATTAAAGGAAATTTCTCCGGGAGTAAAGGAAAAATCCATGTCTCGTCCAGAAAACTGGAATATATGGTTTTCATGAGGGCTAAACGGTTGCATGCTTGCCGTGTGCTACAAGACAGCCAGTACTTTGACTGAGCATGCTAATTTTGATAAACACATTTACCCTCTTGAGTAAGAACTGCATCACAGTGAACGAATTACTTCAGATTTATTTTTGAAATTAAAATTCACAAATTAATTTTTATAATTTATTTACGCATAGAATTATAGTTGCCAAGAACTTGCTCCTAATATATTTTTAGAATGAAATCATTTATTCATATCTCAGAGCATGAATTTTTACAACATGAACCTTACAATAGGCTTTCTTTCTTTATTATCTAAGTTTCAAAATGCAATAGAAAAATTAAGATCTTAGCGCATCATTTAAATTAGTCATTCTCAATCCTGATACAGAGAGAATCACATCTTTCTGAAAAGTGTGAAAATTTCAAACATTGTACCTTCTTTAAAGATTTAAAGTAGCTACCGAGTACATCCTTTTAGAAAAATTATGTTAAAATTGATGGCTCCTTGGCTGATAAATGGTTTTGCTTCCTAGAGTGCTGAATAGCCATTTATCAAATGTTAAAGAACGTCTCTCTTTCTTACTTGCTCTTAAGTGATTATAGGTATTTGTTTTAAAGCGATCAACGTTTTCTGGTCGTTTTTGCGAAAGGAAGATCACTGAAGCCCTAATTATAGTCAAGTTACTATTATTTATGGATTGATGTGCCCTTGCACCTCAATTATTGTAACTAAAGGTTTTGTAAATTACTTGCTATTTGTCTTAATCGTGCATGTCAAAGGTTTACCTAAGTGTAAAAGAATTCTCTTCTAACATTCGAAGCATCGCTAGTACAGAGTGCATATAGGCGCTTGATGTGTTGATGACTTTACCTCTAGAGTTCTTCACTAAATAACGATTAACTATCACATTTAAGACGTTTTTTTAAAATGTAGATCAATGTTTCTTTCATCATAATATTTTCATGAAATGGTAAGTTATGTAATCGTATGCTGCAGAAACGACACAATTCGTGATATTTAATTTAAAAATAATTATGAAACGTAACTGTTTTTCACACGGTATTTATAAAAGAATAACTTAAATCTTTAATATAATGAAAAAACACATAAATTAAGATGACAAAGAATTTTAAGTAATGGACGATTATAAGTAATTTAATTTCTATTATGAAAGCAATAGACTAAAGAGTTTAAGTGCTTTTTCATTTAACTAGAGTGAAACGAAATCAAAGGTTTTTGACAATTTTCAAATAACGACTTTTATTATTGAAAATATATTTTAATAGATAGATTTTTAAAATACTTATAATTATTTTTTAACAAAAATAGACTTTTAAATCTCATATATAATTAGTTTAATAATTAGTTAATCATAATTTATTATAGCATTAATGCGAACGTATATCACATTATAAATTTATATGCATATAAAGGAATTTTTTTGCGAAGTCATTTACGCTAACCTGTTTTCATATTATAAAAAATTAGTTATAACATAATTTACATGAAATATCTTCAACCAGAACAAAAAAGCGCTGTTTACTCCGAGTGTTTCTAGTGTAAACATTCCGCTTGATTCCTCTAATTAGATGCCGTCGATGTCCTTCTATTACTAAAAATTATTTTCTGTGTCAGGCTAAATTTATTTCATTCCATGGCAAATTTATACAGCATGCAGTTTTTGGTTTCATAATTATTTAGCTAGCAAATTAAAATAATTCCAATTCGAAATCTCGTGAATCCGTTGATCATTTCGGATAAATGCTGAGAGAGATTTCAGATATTTAAAGTATGAAACATATATGTTATATTACATTTCAAAATCTATATATTCTTAATTTACCCGGAATTATAGTGAATACATCGGTTTTGGCATTTTTATTACAGGGCAATGTAACAGAAGGAATGATGTTTGTTTATACAAAGAAGAAAAGCAATATAACTGTTAGTTAAAACAATATAACCACAAAAGATTATTTTGTTCTGTAAGGGTACGTTTTTCAAAGATATTTAATAGGAGAGCAAAATAGAAGAACTTCTCTTAAAATCTAATCTATCCATGAATATTGAGAAAAATGTTTGAGCGATATGAAAAATGGATCGTGCAAGTAATATTTAATAACACAAGATTTTGTAATTTTTTTATGTAATGCGAGGGAAGGATAAGTAAGAAAATGCAGATACGCACTTGAAATGTCAAACATATTCTTATAATTCGGAAAATTTTAAAGTTTTCAATAAGGCATTATTCCATGTGGAATAAAGTAAGAAAATGAACTAAATATCAAGTGTTTAAGTTATTCAGATGTTTACATCACAAATTGATAGCATAAAAGATATTTGTTATAAACAGCAAATTGTTTCCCTAGATTTCATTTAAAATAATTCCAACAAAAGAATCTGCAATAATTTTGTTTGCCCCTTTAACTGCTGTCCCCAAATGCGGTTCGCACAACATATTATCGTATTGTTAAAATTATAATCTGCAATAATTCAGTCATTCAGTGAAAAATAAAATACACGGAGCATACTTTATTAAAAGGAAGAAGAATTTACTTTATATTCTCCTGTTATATGGATTGATTCTAAAATGACTCAAGGAAATGTATGAACAGGAAAAGAAGTACAAAATAAGATTTCACAATGGCGTCGAGTGTGTAATTGGCACTTCGAGGTGATAGAGTTTCAGATTCAATTCGTGCCTTTTATTCACTGATAATCAATTTTGATCAAATTCAATTCGTGCGTTTTGATTAGTTGCACACCAAGTTATATGTTAAGCCTAGTGTATAACGATACTGTGGAAGTGTTATAATATACGCAATGGGCCATTTCACAGACATACACATGGAAAAGACAAAAAAAGTAAAAATAATTAGTAAATCAATTTGCCATTACTTTAATAAACACAATAATTTTAAAAAATTATGATTTTAGTGGATGCATGAAAGCTTGGTTTATAAATAGGATTGTTAGAATATACATGCCATTTTGCATAACAAAGGAAATGACATAAATGTTCTAACAATCATATTTATAAGCTGTAATGTTTTTAACATAGCATTATACCATTTTATAATGCTGTGTTAAACTCCCGAGTACTCATCTTTGACTACATCGAGCTCAATTATCTTGTAGATGCCTTCATTGTAGTTTGGTGATTCTATAAAATCCCAGTAGCATAACAACATTGTAAAATATTTTGGGCAATAATGAGCAATATTGTGAATACCGTGGAATACCGAATGCTCTATCCAAATTTTTAAATGCCTCCAACATGATGAATGTCGGCGAAATCAAACCACAATAACATATGTAAATTAAAATAAAGTTAAGAAAACGAAATGAAAGCAAAAAAACAGTATTGATGATGCACGTTTATGTTTCATTTCGACAATGATATAGCGAGCTGAACCTTAAACTATAAAACCGAAAGATATACCTGAAACTGAAGATATGTTAAAAAATAAAGATGACGAACTTAGAAATATTAAACTATTAAAATTTGCAAATGATTAAAATTGGTAAAAAACTTGTTCATGTTCCTTGGAACATAACTCCTCATTTGTTTCCTTACCAAATCCAGATTGGAAAGGCATGAGACACGCTAAGCCAATAATATTCTAGCGAAGAAGGAATATTTTTTCCCTTTGTCTATCGTATACCTAAGAAGAAAATCTTCAAATTATCTTGGAGGAAACAATTAATTAAAAATCCATATAAATATGAATTCAAGACTGTTCTTGTTTTAAGTCAGGGAAGAGTATTCTAGTTATTAGTAACAGTGTCTTTCTTCAAGTTATATCTTAATCTTCCTACCCAATGTCAGAGTCAATGAAATTAAGTATAGAAATGGTTTCATTAAACTCATTCACAGTAGGAAAGTTAACTGAAATTATCATCGAGATTCCTTCAAACAGTTAGCACAATCATCCGGATTCTGAATGATGGAACAACTGATTACCTCAAGACATTAATGTCGAAATTTAACTCAATGCTACTCATTTTTTGGAATATTCCTACTTTATTTCTGAAAAAGTCTTGTTCATTGGCTACTGCACCATAAGAAATGTATGGAAGAATCATTATTTTTCTGACTAAGTGTTTGACTAAGCATATGATAATAGTGGAATAAAATTAATCTTAAAACATTGCAACAAACTAGTATAACATCTTAATCGCAATTGTATTAAAATACTCCAATTTGTTTGAATAAAGTTCAAATACGATTTGATAATTCCATAATTAAGTGCATATTATGAAACTAGCAGCCTTAAATGAAGAAAATATAATTTAATGTAAAATTCCTTTGAAAAAAATCAGAAGTAAAAGAAGAAATCTATTTCTTTCTTACTATGAGCAGTAATATTTCCTAAACTTTACTGCCTCTCTGATTAACTATCTTATATACTTCTAGAATTGCATGTATAAAAGCTTCAAAGATTTTGCGAACGCTTCCAAATTATAAGAAATCAATCTCAAGGCCGCACAATAGATTTTCATCTGGAAGAGGGCGGGAACAACACCCGTCTACCTAAACAACTCTTTCTTAACTGAGAGTAGAGACAGACGAAGGAAAAATAAGAAAGAAAACTCTTGAGTTCCATTTCAGTCGAAAAGACGCTAACAAAGAGGGACACATCAACGCAGACAGGGCCTCTAAAAAGGCCTCTAATGAGAGACGCCAGCACAGCGCACTAATTCGATTTTGGCGTCGCGAGTGAAAAGGATCGACAAAAGGAAATGCTTTTAAGAGAAGCCAGAAACTAACCAGCAACGATGTCCGATGGGCCAGAAAACTCGAAAAAGCCTTGTGTGAAAAACTCGGTTTAGAGGTTTTCATCCGGTTTAGCTTTGTGTTTTGTTTTGATTCTCACAAATTGCCCTTTCTGAGGGAGAAAACTAGATTTTTTGACCCAGTTTGAAACATAACTGATGACTGGTGGGCGATCAAAGCTAAAAGCCGGGATGCTTTGATGCAATATTAGGTTGTCTCGGCTAGGTAATGTTTGTTTAATTTCAGAAAAGCAATGTGTTTTTTCATTATATGGATTGTTTTGTCTTATTTATTTTAAGCTTTATTATCCATGCAAAAAATAGAGTTTCACCTCAGTAGAAACTCTATTTTTTCAATTGTGTTTTAAAATTAAGATGCTAATTAATCAAATGATATATTGTTTTATGAAATAGATTCAGGTATGTAAGCTAATGAACCGTGGTGGAATTTCATCTCAGTTTCTATATAAGTTTATACTAAATGCTCAAAGTGCTGATAATTTCGTTACTTTTGAGAGAATATACTTTTGAAACAGTGGACTCTTCAAATTTAAAAAAGTAGATATATTTCAAAAATAAATTGTACTTGAATGAAGAAAATAATTATATTCATAAAAGTTATTATTCATGTATGGAAATGTATTTTCTCCCCAGTGATTGATTGCATACTATGAAGAAATATGAAAATTTAAAATCAATATCTGTAATCCTCGAGGAGATTAAAATAAGTGAAGAGTTAAATTTATACAGTGGTTATTATTTGGTTGAGAAAATCACCTCGTTTTGATTCAGTTTCTTCGAATAGGATCGGAACAAAGATAACCAAGCTCCCTGTTGCACTTTTGCAAACAACCTCTGTATTTTAATTTAGAATTTCCTCAAAAAATCAAAGTTAAAAGAAGATCGTAAATAAAATCGTAATTCTTGTTGAACATTTAATAGTATGCCGTATATGTATATTTTTAGGTAGTTCATTTTTTCTTGAAATTGCTAACATTGATACCAGAAAATCATGTTCTGAGATTTAATATTTTTAGTCATGAATCAAAAATTTATCATAAAATTATTTTTTTTAATTGATACTATTCGAGCGATAATAATGGCCTCTATATGAAGTTGTAATTTTCATAAAAATAGTTTATGATTTTATAAGCTATATTTGATTGTTCTTTATGCTCATAATCGTCATTTTTCTGACCAAAGGGTCTCAAATTTTTAAAATTTCTGTTGTTGATATACATGATGACAATGTCACTTTAATTTCTTTTTCATTACGGTTTATTATTAAACTTTGTGTTATCACTAGTGTCTCATGCTAATTAGTTTGGTAAATTCTGTATATTAATCTTTTAGCAAAAGCTTTAAATTGTTGTCATATCATCAATTTCCTACTAAACCCTCCACTGAATCTTACAATGCAGATACCGAATCAAACCGAAATGATAAAGCTTATATCAAAGAATTTTATCAAGTCAAGCATAAGCGCTAAACCTCTAGGAAAATAAAAAATATGAAAGAATGACTGTTTATTTGAATTGATAAAGTATACCAATGAAATGTGTTATAATATTCATTTGTATTGAGACATAAAAATAATAGAATTAAATTACTTTCTGATAACAGGATTTCAAAATATTTGAATTTATTATATGCAACAATCTTCATTGATTTCCATCATTTACAGTGGCTCCCAAAATTGAGTATACACCACTCATGTTTTTCATTAAACGTCTAAAATAGAAACTTAAAATATTCATTTAATATTAATACTTACAGGAATGTTGAAATGCTCATTATAGAATGTATTAAACAAGAAAATAAAAATGAGAAAAGGATAATAACTTAGCTGGCTAAATTTTTATGTTGATGTTACAAATTTGAGAATCACATTTTAGTATACACTTCATAAAAATTTCAGTTTGGCCATCAGGACTTTTCTTTAAATGAACCAGTGTAATAAATTTGATTCTGCAATGCACCAGAAATTGATATCCATGAAAGAAATGAGTTTTTATATTTTTTTAATTTTCAAAATTAGCTATAGTGCTAAAACAAGTGTTGATACCCCAAAACTTGTAATTCGAATGTATGAATAAACCAAATGTGGACGTGAAATTGCAAAGAATGCTTGGAGTAGTTATGGATACATACAAAAATCAATCATCCAAAAGTTTAAAAATCCTGAACTAATAACGAATAAGCCTAGTAGAGTAAGAAAAGGAATTCTCAGTTCGATGACTAAGAGAAACATTTTTAGATAAATACGAAAAACATCCAAATTGATTGGTTTAGAAATTGTTACATCGACGTCTATAGCAATAGAAAGGAGTGTTTCAGCAGAAACATTTAGAAGGGTGCCCAGGAAAGCTATTTATAATGAAATTTTAGCTATAAAGAAACCTTTCATCTCCAAAGTCTATAGAGATAAAAGAATTGATTTTTCTAAAAAGCATATTTCAGAGCCTGAAGAATTTTGAAATAAAGTCTTATTCATATCAGTCCTCACACTTCAATGTTATTGGAAATTTGTGATCTAAATTGGAAATATCTGCTCAGAAACACAATATTAGGAATAAAGAACACTTAAAAACTGTGCTACAAGAAGAATGGGCAAAATAACCCCTCAGGCGACAAAAACTCTTGTTAACTCAATCCCATGCCGTCAGAAGCTGTTTTGAAAACAAAAGGATATGCAACAAAATATTAGATCATGTAATTTTTCTTTTTATTAACGGGTTAGACTAATTCTATACACAATTTTGTGACTAAGAAATTTGTTACTTTGACATAAAGTTTATGTTAATAAAAATATTATCAATGCTTTGTTCTTGTTTATAGGCTTTATATGTTTCTTGATGTGTCTTTTATAACTCTTTCAGATCTTAAGCTTAAATGTGAATGTATTATAATATTTTAACATCTTTAATGAAGAGATAAAGTAGTGTATTCTCAATTTTGGGAGCCACTGTATTTGTCACAACGTTCACATTTTTTCTTTAGTTAGCGATGCTTTTCTTCGTTTTCTGTTAATATTTTTATTCTTAAATTGTGATAAAACTAATTCTTTTATAATTGTTATTATTAATTGTAAATTTATCTGCTTCGTTTTTTGTAATTTATTTACTTTGTCTTCCACAGACTCATAATTATACTCAATACGCCAATTTTTTTGCAATAAATAATAAAATATCTTAATCGTTTCAAAAAATTACAGCATTTATTAGCGAAGTTTGTCTTGATTTTTTTATTTTTTAATACATAAATTAATAAGAAATTTAATCTCACATATTAATTCCGAATTAAACGAAACATTTAAAAAATTAATTGAAAAGTAATTAACAACATGTCAGATATTTTCGTCACATATAGTAAACCGTTAACTCTCTGACTGCGTATTTTTTTAAATCGCTATTTAGATGCAACGTTCACAAACATGTTTAAACACCGCTGAACCAAGCGAAATCGTAGGATGGAGCAGAAAATAGACTTATTTCTTGCCCGCTGAAATCGTAGGATGAGCAGTCAGAGGGTCAGTATGTAATTTGTATTCTGAGATCCGAAGTCAGAATACAGTCATTCTGAAGTTGCGTGCAAATCATTCAGTTCCACTTCATCCGCAACACATGTTTTCGCTGATTAAATTCAAATCTCTCATTGATTGATCGGCATCTCTCTAATTAGAAACTCTAAGTCTCCAACTATATTTTAAATCACCTAGCTATATCCAGGTTAAAGTTAGAATTGCATACAAGTCTCATTTTAGCAGCCTGCCTGTCGATAAAGGAAATTTAATGGATTGTATAAGTTTAGGTAACACACATTCAGATATGATGACAAGTGTTGCTATTATTTAAATTTATAACTTTAAATTGCTTTCAGTCAACAATTAGTTTACTAGAACAATTAATTATTGAAATTATTCTGCAATATATTAAGTGCAATATAAAAATAATATTAAGTGGAATATAACAATTGAAAATATTTTGATTTTTTCGTTCTCTAGGATAATTCAACATTTTTTAACCCTTTTAAAGGACATTTTTTCTAGTCATAGTAAAATAAAATAACTTTGGGATTGAGATTATCAAATCAAGACGCTTCCTTTAGGTTTGAGTAAAGAAACTAGAACATCTAGGATTTTGTTTCATCGAAAAATTTGGCGAGAACTCACACCAACCTTAAAAATTGATGAGTTTGGCGGTCAGTATGGCTACCATGACCTTAGAAAAGGTTAAAATCTTATCTAATTGATTCTTGCAACGACTGAATGAAACAAATTCTTCTGCGAATGAAACCGTAGTCATGAAAGGGATACTAGCACCAAAATACACATTTTAACATATAGTTGATTTTTAAAAGGTAACGGAGAAGAATCTTATACGGCATTTTTTGATAATCAATGCATTATAAGTTATTTTGCTCAATGACAATTAACTTGGTTCAACTGTAAATACCAAAAAACACACATTTAGCAATAATGTACCAGAATTCTAAAAAGTGATGGTTACATCAATTGCATAACCATCTTCACTTATTTCATAACTGAACTTTGTTGATAGCTCTGTGACATAATTGTTCATGAATAGGATGAATTTCATAAAACGTAAATTTATAACACAGTCACTTATTATTATTATAAGTTGATATACAGGATGGTCATAAATTATTGGACCCATTCCAAAAATTAATAATAAAATACCCCTATGAGTAGCAACTTCTTTTTCTTTTAAATGAGAGAGCAGCTCAAAAAGTTTTTTTTCAGGTAGGCACTAAATCTGCTGCAGCGGAAGATTCCCAACCGAAGTCTAAAAATGGCTAACTGTGCAGCAAAAGGCACATCTGGCACGTTTCTGGTTCCACGAAAGCAAAACAATTGTAACAGTTAAAAGAGGTTTCAGCTTAGAGTGTCGGAATTGCAGGTCTCAAAGTAAGAATTCGAACAAGCGTGCGGATGAGCAATTTCAGTGTAAAAGAAATGTGCATCACAGAAAAGATTCTGTACGAACATCGGTCTCAGACGAAGGTATTGAACGAATGATGGATACTTTTATTCCTTAATTGCTCACACAACCCTTAATGGAGTTCTTACTTGGAGATTGACAATTTCGATACTTTAAGCGAAAACATCTTTGAACTGTTATAATTGATTTGTTTTTGCGAAACCAGAGACGTGCCTTTTTCTGCACAATAATCATTTTGACGCTTGCTTTGGTAATTTCCCGATGCAGCAGATTTAGTGCACTGTAACAGCGCATTACCTATCTGAAAAAAACTTTTTGATTTACTCCCTCATTTGGAACAAAACAAAGTTGCTTCATTATAGAGTTTTTTAAAATTAATTTCCGAAATGGGTTCAATAATTTATCATCACCCCTTATTAAACTTAAGCATAATAATATTTCAGATACAAATTTAAAAATAAACCCAACTCCAGATTATTATACATTAATTTTAGAAAATGCCATTAATTGAAACGATTTCCATTCCATAATTTTATTTTTATAAAGCTTTCTTTTTTTGAAAGTGGAATATTTTATTATTTGTGACAACATTTAATGTTTAATCTCGGTTTTATAATCGCAAAGAATTTGTTTCCTTTTTCTAATCATAACTATTAATATGTCTCATTTCAAACATCGAAAAACTAAATAGATTTTATTTTCTTCCTATTTCTTTAAAATAGAGTGTGTTTTGCTCAAGAAATAAGTCAAGCATCTTCTTTGATTTTATTTTAACTCTTGGCTTAATATAAGTGCTTTAAAATGAATACACATTTCTTCCTTTCTTCTTTCTTCTTTTACCAGTAATATAAATTAGAGAAATAATTAAAAAACATGTTGTTATGTCCAGATTTCTAGCATTCCTTGTTTTTTCGTCTTTTTATGCTTCTGAAATTTAATTATACTTCTCCTTTTTCATATATCTCAGAAAAAGTGAATATTTTAAAAAGATTATAATTAAGAATATAAAAAAAGCTGCTGCTTTTCTGCTTTCTCTTTCGTATATGAAGTTCACACTGAGAAAGAATAGCAATCTTCCGATTTTTTAAAACATTTTAATCTCTTTGTCTTTGTGCATATGAATTCGATACTTCGAAAATGAAACTGGCCAGATAGTTATTATTCTAGATATTCACTTCTACAGTCCAGATAGATAATATTCGATCAATTGTGCTTATCCTTATGAGATATTAGCCGTAATGCGTCTCTGGAGCGAAGAACTTTATTTATTCATATACTAAGTTTTCTTATTCATACAAGACAAAATTAAGCAGTTCAGAGCATTTAGCAACATTTCTATTAAAATAAAATACATATTGTTACCAAAATTATCCTATGTGTGTACGATGAACTCAGTCTAACTAGAAAGATACTGGAGAAGGACGCTTTATCCACGAATATTCAGGAAAAGATGAAGCACATGTAAAAGGAAAAACAGCACTTGTACAAATTAGCAACACAAACAGGCAGCAAATCACTAGTAATAACAATAACAGCACATTCAATAATGCTTCGCTCACCAGCCTACCAGCACAAACACTGCAGATTTATACCTTTCCGATTTATACCTTTTTGTGACGTCACAAGGAATTTTCTAGTAAGGTCTCTATATTTCGATTCTTGATAGACATAGATAAATTATTCTAGTACTTTCTGGAACTTTCATTTTGTCGGGTCGACAAGGTCGGGAGTCATTGGCTTCCATTTCCCAGTCATCCAATAAAAACGTCTGTAAGTGTCTCTTTCAAACCTTAGACTAATATTGCTCGGAAGGGGCATTATAAGGTCTTAACAATATGTGCCGATCCCCATATTTTAATGTCGCCAATGACGCTGGTTTATCGCAGTAAACTTTTGGCTTCTTTTCGCACTAAATTCTGGATGGGCAAACAACCGAGAAGCAGCGACTGAGACAAGGTTATCCGACAGTGTTGCTCCAGTCGTTTCAGAGACAAAACTAGGTGCTTTGGCACTGCATCTTTCATTAAAGGTAAATGTAAAATGCATGCAGTTCTTGCCGTGCTGGTTGTATGTGGTCTTCTGGTGCAAGAGCCATTTTGGACCATACTGTGCCATTCTTGGCGTGCATGTAATTCTGGATTAATGGTATTCAATATGAACCCTGTATAACGCTCACCAGAAACAGAAACTGTTTCTACAACAGACTCTGCAACTTTCGCGAACAAAAACTGACAGATTAAGAATTTATTGGTGAAACAACAGCAAGCGTATACTAATGCAAGGGATGTTCAACAAAATTTATTGGAGTTCCTGCACTTATCACATTGCATTTGCTCACATTGTCTCTTCCAGAAAGTATTAATAGGCTTTATTGGTCTAACCTATTTCACTGGTGTTCTATGCAGACGAGCACTCAATTGTGGAAATTTAGGTTAATGGTAAGGGAGTCATGTTTTAGTTCTTATTTGTGTTCCAATTTTTACGTATATCACATGAGGATAGTTCGCATTTGTTTTCCATACTAAGCCGTGCATAATCAGCCTATTAAGAAATAACTGTTACTGAATAGCAGTATTCAAGAAATGTATGCGAGACGTTCATAGCATACAGACACCTTCATGCAACACAGAGTAAAGCTGTATGTTTCTGTGCCTGTGAAACGGTTAACAATTTGAACAACAGGCAGGAACCATGTCCTTTATAAATACTTTTCGTATATTTGCAACCCATGTCTTATTGACAGTTTTTGATTTTACACATTGGGAATGCCTGAAAAGTGTATCATGAATTTCCTGAGTTATAGGCAATAATAAAATATAACATCCATCAATTTCTATATTTTTAGCAACAGAAATATTGCTAAATTCCGTGAACAGAGGGATTATTCTTTGGAAAGCTCAGCTCTTGATAAGAGAAGGATACATAGAGTGTTTGTAAATTGTTATTATGTCTAACGCCTGATCCTATTCAGTACATTGCTTCCTTCCCCAACTGCAAATGTAAACTGTGCCCCCAATTATATCTGGACTCATACTCAAAATCATGGCTTCAATTTTGTCTTTTCGGTTTCCACAGAACATTTCTGCTTTAGTTTCGAGAAATGTTCAACATTTTTCAAACGTTTTCATAAATTCAGGGTCACTTTGTATACTATTTTCATTTCCTCGTTATTGCGTTTATTTGTATGAGTTTTTCGATTTCTCAGCATAAAAATGATAATGGCTGCACAAAAACTCTTAAAGTAGGCTAATTTAATTTCTATATTAAAACTATTCATTCTTAATATATGATAGCATACATTTGCGTTTAAATTCACTTTCTAACAGCAGATGTTAACTTTTTTTATCATTGTATTACGATTTGGTTTTAAATGCTCAATTTTATCAGTTACTGCAAAATATTTTAATAACAGGTCTTTAAAAGTTTATTTATTTTTAATTCTCTATAATTGCAATTATTTTCGTATTTATGAGGACGACTATTTTCCGTATAATCGATAGTTTTATAAGACAGTATAGGAGAAAGTAGAAGGGACGCCCCTCTCGATTTTTATTGATTGTAAGTATTGTTTTTGGTTTTGTTAGTTGTGTGATTAAATGTGTTATATAATCTAAACTCTGCTGATTCTTGCTAAATTTTTTAATTCACTAAAAAAGAATTTCAAGAAGAAATGCAAAAAATCCACTTAGGTTCAGCAATTTTTAAAATGTACGGTTATGTGGTAGTATTAATTAATAATTAGGATTTTAAACCCTGAATGTATTAAGGTATTGCAAAGATATTACAGTATGAACTGGGAATATAACCCACAATTCGTTTTTTCAAGTTCTGTTAGAACCAATGATTAAATCGAGAAAAATTGTGAGTATAAGTTGATTTGAAAAGCAATTTCTAAACGATTTTGATATTAAACATTGTCCTCTTAACAGATTATATCCATTATTTAAGGACTTCAAAAAATAAGTTATGATCATAACTTTTGATGGTAAAAACATTTTGCATATTCATTTATAAAAAATAGAGGGAGCACCAAAGATTTAGATATGAAATATGTTGGAAGTATATGAAACCAGACATTGGAAGCATAAAATAGAGTTCGAAAACGAATGTAGTCTCGAATATCCAATGGGAATTTTATAGTTTCATTATTCACGCTTCTGACAAATGATAAGTAAATAAAACAATCTAATGAGAGACATGCAATATATTTTGGAAAATGTTGCTTAAAGTAAAATATTTATAAAAGGGTATTTGTTTTCTGAATTACTTTAAATATCCTCTTTTGCTATGTAACAATTATTTTGCGGTTCTTGAGTATGTCTCTCAGCAAGTTACCAAAAATGCTGATAAGCGTGTAGCTACTTTTCGCTTTCGATAAGGCCTAGCATATCCCATAACATCTCCAACAATTATGAAAACTCGCAATCCATTTTTTTCCAGATAAATGAACTTCTATACAAAGAATTTTTATATATGAATTATTCGTAAATTAATTTTGTATATTAACATCATACTGGGATAATTTTGAATATGCAGATGCAACAGGCGCGACTCAGCATTATAAAATATGGCATTTTGAAATATGCAACAGAGATTAAATAAAATTCCTATCACCATAGTAATAATACTTCATTCTCATAATTTAAGATTTTTGAAAGTATATGTTCTAGAATTTAATGGATTCATTAAAAGGCTAGAAATATTTTTCAATCATAATCTGCCATCTGTAGATGTGTTTATTCCCGTTGGCTTCAACAAATACTCAAATCAGATGGGATAGAGTGACTTCAATGTCCTTTGGGAGATCCCCTAAAAGCAGGAAAGCATCCTGTGAGTGTATAAACACTTTAGTGTTTAAGGAGGACTTTGAGAGATAGGTAGACGGCTGAGAGTATATGTTGGTATCTTCAAATGTTCTTGACGATATTGCAGAGGATTTGTTTCAAGAATATCTTTAGTTTACTGATTTTCAAAAATTGTGTCAATGGAGCAAAACGAGAAGAATTGTAAGATTACTTAATTAATATTGTCTTCAGAAATGTTTATGGGGATATATCAGCAATTACCTTATGATAAATTAATATTAAATATTTTTATTTCAAGATCTTTCGTACGAAACTTTTTAATTAGTGAAAATAAAATATTATATTCGAAATTTTGTAAATAAGTTAATTGAATATCAGAACATTAGCTTATTTTGGTTTTAGTCAAATTTTTCATGCGCATTGTATTGCAAAAAATAAATTATTATTTTTAACATAAACAAATTTTTGATCTGTAACTTTTGGAGACATGAAAAATGCATTGTTACTTATAAAATTTCTCAAAGATATGTTTATTGATTGGAAGCTTAAAATTATACATATGAAAGAATTATCGTTTTTCTTTTATGTGACATTTTAAATATAATCTGTATGATCCTTTACAAAAATAATAAAAAATGTGTTCAATTTCAAAGCCAGTGCTTCACATCTGTTTCGGATGTTTGCTTTCAGTTTGAATAGTAAAATAGTTAACATTTATAATTACCCTGCTATTCTCAATGGAATTAAAATAATATTTATTAAATTATCTATGTTTGTTTTATCTTTGGTAAGGGGAAATTGTTGAAAATTATTTTTGGAAACATGCATTTCTGATGTTTGTAAACGTAAGACTTGGAATGTTACCCTCTCAACTTAAATACCTGGCATCAATGTATAAACAATTTAATCATTCATTGTGCGCGTTTAATATATACTTCATATTGGACGATACGACCTCCAAGAACACAGGCATTATTTTTGTCTACAGTGACTTTATTTATTTTTTTTAGTAAATATCTAAAATACCCTTTTTGCATATTTTTTTATTTCCTCAGAGTTACAAAAGCATTGGTCAGATTTCTTTCAATTTCCTCCCATCGCAAGGATTGTACTTTATAAAAGTCATCACGAAACTAGAATAAAACGTACTACCGCGTTAGTAGTATTTTTCTTGCCGATTTTAAATAATCATTCACCGCTTCTAAAGGAAATTCACTCACTAACTTAAACCCACTTTGGACTAATCAATTGCATTTCTATGTAATATAAAGCAGGTAAAGAGAAAATATGTATAGACAGAGAAGGGAGAAAAAAATCTGTCGTTGGTCTTTGATTGTGGCGATCTGAGAAATCGGAAATGTGTTTTGCGGCCTTTGGTGACGGATGATTGAAGGAGATTAGACTCTTCTCCTAGAAGGTTTAGGAAGATAGCTAAAAGGATTTCCAAACCATTGCTTAGTTGTTTCCACATTTGATTCGAACCTTGTTAAGCTTTACGCCCTTAGGGTAAACTGGGTCGGTGTAGGAAACAATAATAAATAACAACGCATTTTAAGGTTTGGTTTGGTGGAGTTTACTGGCGGAAAAACCATTTTTGATTATGCTGCGCCAAACATATGGTCTTGGATAAAATCTTAGTATAGGAGTTCAGTTTAAGGAGTCTGTCAAACGTTATGACGCGTCAATTTGTAAAGTCCACAAAATTTTGCAACAAAGAGAAAATGACATTAAAAACATGGTAAAAATCAGATTAAAAAGTAAAAACCAACCATTTTTTAAAAAGTAAAAAGTTGTGGATGAGTATCTTTGTAAAGGATGTCCTTAAGAGTGAGACAGGATGAGTGGAAACAGCGGATGCGTTGATGATTAAATTGTTGACATTCAATAAGAATGTGGAGAACAGTCATTTGGCATTGGCATGCTGTACCTTGAAGAGATGCGGGTTCCCCCAATAACAGATGCCTATGCGTGAATCGAGTGTGTCCGATTCTTAATCTGGTAAGAACTGTGTCGAGCTTTCTGATAGGTAAACTAGGCCAACAATCGATTAGACGTTTAATTGACTGAAGTTTATTTGTGTTTTTATGATCCCATTGAGCTTGCCATTTTGAGTGGAGGATGGATTTAACATATTTTTTGATATCATTGACGGGGACAGGAGAGTTTTAACTGTTGACGGCAGACCTTGCAAGATTGTCAGCTAGTTCATTGCCAGATATACCGACGTGAGAGGGAATCCAGCAGAAGAGAATAGTGAAACCTTTAGTTGTAAGACGATCGTGCAATTCAAGAATGTTGAATGTCAATGGGTGACTGAACCGATTAAGTGAAGTCATGGATTTCTAGGGCACTTAATGAATCTGAATAAAGGATTTAATTATCAGGTGGACCACTAGAAATTTGAGATAACGCATGCAGAATGTCGGTGATTTCTGCAGTAAAAATAGAGATGCAGATGAAATGAGAGGGTAGAATCGATAAAAACACAGGCAAATGAGGTGCAAGACGAGCATTTTGAGCCATCTGTAAAAATAGGAATGAAGGTTTGGTAAACTTTACAATGGAGGATTTCCTATTACAATTTAAGGAGGAACACAAAATATAATCAAATCATCTGAGAAACATACCTCACTTATCAAAAGGTTAAAAGGAAAATGACATGAAATTGTCTTTCTAAACATTAGCGTTCGTAAATCCCCTTCATATGAAGAAAACCTTTGGCTTTTTTAATGTCTTTTTTTACAAAAAAACATACCCATAATTTTATAATGTGCAATGCAATCAATCTTAATTAAATTATCTTTCCAATGAAATATATATATTTGTGGTATTACTTGAAAAACAACTAGTGTTCTAAAGCCTTTTAACATTTTGACCTCTAGCGTATTTGCTATATGACGTAAATAATATCCACTTAATTCAAATATAGCATCATATTCTTTTCATCATGTATATTCCTGTTCATATATATTATCATTCGTATTCTTATCATCACTGATAGCTTAGTATAGAATCTTTTATCTTAATCATGTGATGATTCCTATTTAAATTTTGAATATCTGAAAATAAAATGGAATATAGATTAATGAATTATGTGTTCATACGTCTGAATTTATTAGACTTAAATGTTGTCTGCGAAAACATCTGGAATTCTTGTTTTCTGTGATGGTTTCTTTACCAGACAACTTAACAGCGTCATATGTATCATCATTAGATATTTTATGTATGATTCATTTAACATAATTTGTCATGTATGAACCCTAAAATATTTAATATTCAAAGCTGGGTGAAGGATTATGGTATGGAAAAATATTCATGAAATTATAACATAAACCATAAAGAATTGCATATGCAATTTTTTTTAATTATATATGATCAAACCAACAATGACTATTTTGTTGGTATATCTCCCAATACAATGGAGACAAATAAGAATAACCATTATAAAACCGTATTAAATGGCTTTATGAATCTAAAATTTACGAAAAAGTTAGTTGTGCGTTACATTCGTTTCTAAGAGAAAACATAGCTTTAAATTTGTTAAAATCCATATCATAAATACTTTTGGCACTAACAATTAATTAGAGGCATTAGTAGGTCGCTGGAATTTCAAAATAGTTAGGGTTGTTCCAATTAGCTACGGAATACTTGTGACTTTACAAGTATCACAAACTTGTTAAGAATTGTGCAACGTGGGAAGAGAAAAAAAATTGTCTCAGCAAGAAAGATGTATGATAGATTATGAATGCTATGAAGAAAGAATTTTTGAACCTGACACTTGAAATACAAAGATGTTTGTCGGCAAGTGACAGACAAGAGTAAGAAAAATGCTTCTACTTGTGACAGAAATACTGACTGAAAGGAGGCAGATGGAAGTTCATAATGTCTAGTTGATGAATGAAGCAGAAGGCTAACATTTTATTCCTGTCACATTAAATTATGCCAAATAATATAACGAAATAAAAGTGTTTACTAATTTTCGAGGTATCACACACTTATGCGTGTATGCGTATTACGTATTAGACAGCAAACAAATTGAAATAGTTTAGCGGTTAAAGATAAAATAGTTATCTTATGAAAATTATCATCAACATTTTTAATAATTTTTTCATGTAACCTTAAACTTGTAATGAGTCCACATTTTTATTTAGATACTGATTTTGATAATAGTTTTTCATTGTGTTATTCTCCTATAAGTATATTACACAGCACGGCTCGTCGCCTTCTTTTATATTCCTAGAAACATTAATTTATGCTTATCTTAAGTTACTTATCGTGAAAATATTAATGAGCGGAAACTTTCTTACTGTCACGGAAATTGGCAATAAATATTTTTTGGAATATAATTTTCTACTCTGAAGCACATCAAAACAGAAATGACTTCATCAATCATTGTAAATTATAAGAAAAAAATGGATAAATGGTTAAAAGAAATATAGTTTTAATTCAACATGAAAGACCTTAATCTTAGCAATTATTTGAATTTAAAAAAAAATTCAAATATATTTCCTCATACATTTGCTTCAGACAATTCATGAAAACAATACAATGAATATCTTCTCAGACCTGTCTAAAAAGAATAATTGCTGCGTGGGACAAAAATATTTTTTCATTGCCATTTAGAAAAGCATTTCGCTAATTTGTTTCCTCATTAATAAAACATTCATTGTACCGAAAGCAATTCAGTAAAGCGATCATCTATTGAATACTTTCGAGCATTTAATAGGAATGGGCGTTGAAAAAAATATTCTCTCTCCTAATAATAAAGAGGATTTTTTTTTTCATCTGCATGTGTGCATATCTAATAACTCCGGTACAGTCCACTTCATAAAAAAAAGTTAGCCCCTAACAGAAAAATACACCCACACATAAAAGTAATCGATAGCAGGAAAGAAAAGACAAATGTGCTCCATCAACAAATTCCGGCTATCAACCCCCTAATTATTTACACTGAGCGAGTCAAACTCGCCTGCAATTATCTGAAAATCAAGACAAAGCAGCTGAAGCTGGAAATCGATTACTCTTAAGCTACAAAACCTAAATCGTTATCCGGGTTCTTTGAAACATTTAGCATCAATAAATCACGAACGTCGCCAAACGTACACTAGAAAATCCCTATTTCTGTATATAAAAACAACTAAAAAATACTAAATACTATTGAAGGGAAATTTTAAACTGGTATAGTTAAGTAATTGTATTTTTTTATTTGTATCAACATTATTTTAAGAAGGTATTTTGTTATTTTATCTTCATTATGTTGCGAATCTAATTAAAAGAGATATATGTTTCTAATCAAAGCGAAGATATTCCGAGCGAACGCTACTTAAAACGAGCCTGAACGAGAAGTTCTAAGTTTATGGGGAATAAAAATAAATATAATATTAGATTGAAAGAATATACGTATTTATATTTCATATGTTTTGAAGAGTCCTGCTTTTGTAGAATCCTTCATTTTATCAATTCATAAGATTTCAACAAAGAGGAATTTGCCTTTTCCCCAGATTAATAGCCATGTAAATATATTTAAAATCTTAAATAGTTATACAGCGTACCCACTTAAGTAAGGTCCACTCCCCCTTAACTTCAGAACTACGGCAGCTATAGTCATGAAAGCTGTGTCTAAGTATAGTAAAACGTCTATGCGTTATGCGATGAGCCCACTTATAGCGCCACCTGGTGGCAAACTACGGAGTTTGCTTTCCTATCTCGAAAACGGTACAAAATAGGGGCAAAGTGTCGATAACGAAGTTGTAGAAGGTAATGGATTTAGTACAAAAAGACACCTTCTGCAGATTAATGTGAAGAAAACTCTTAAAATGCAAATTTATTTGTTCTCATATTCCAAAATTATGACGTCACAAGACATGGACAAAATGAGAATATGTTATTTCTAGGGGAAAAATGACCACATTATATTTTTTCCAGTGGGAATAACTCAAACAGCAGGTGTATGCGACATCTCCGCCAACATTGCAGGACTTTCGATGTTGCATTACTGTTGCTTGTGCTAAAGCACAAGCAAAATGAAATTTCAAAAAGAGATCAAATCTGTAGTGTAGATGACGGAGAACAATTTGAACACCAAAATTAAATGTATCTTGTGATAACTAAATGTTTTTTTCACTTTTTAACCCGTTTTGCGACGTCAAAGTTTCGGAAATCACGAACAATCAAATGTGTACTTTAAGCGATCTGTTCTTAGTATTAATAAGCACAAGGTATCTTTCTGCACTAACTGGATAACGCTCTGCAACTTTGTAATTATTATTTTCCCTCTATTTCGTACAGCTTTCGAGATAGGAAAGCTAACTCCTTATTTTTCCTTCAGGTGGCGCTGAAAATGGTTTCATTGCATAAAGCATAGACGATTTTACTACCTAGACACTACTTTCATGACTATAACTGCCGTCGTTAAGAGAGCGGCTATTATTTTAAGTGGGTACTCTGTACATCTTAACAATATATACTATTAATTCAAGAAAATGTTATATATTTTATAATACTTTCCTACTTTCAAAAAATAGGTGATGCACCTATATTTCTAATCTAGAAAATTACTTCATATAAATCTACTGTTATAAAATTACTCACCAAGTAATCGTTTTTTAATTACATATAATATTTCTTCTGCACGTGTGTTTTGCTATTTTCTTTAAAATATTTTAGGATCTAACAAATAGAAAATGGATAAAAATTTTAAATTTTATAAAATTCTTAAGTGTTTCTACAAAGTAAATACATTTCTGTACACAATATGAAATAAATTGACGAACATATTTTCATAATTTTGCATGACGATTTTGAAATTAACAGGCAGAGGCATTTTTATTCAAGGAAAATCACTTATTAAAATGATCAAACAATTCTTTAGGTTTAGAAAGTGTGGGCTTATTTTACAGAAGTATCTGATCTGAAACTGATTTCAATATATTCTTAGTGGTAATGCTTTAACGTTTTATATATCGTGTCGAAACATTTCATATTTTGGAAATGCGTTATTTGCAGAATATCACTTTTTATGAAATATATCTTAATGTGTTTCAATTGGATATATGTCTTTTGTACTAAAGAATATACTTTTGAATTCATAGTAATACTCCGATATATTTTATCATATGTGTATTTTATGTTATTTATTCGTTATTTGCTTTTTACTTAAATAACTTCTAAATTTTTAATAATTGCAAGCAATTTCTAAAGTTTTACTAATGTGGTATCAAACAGTGTTTGAAAATATATTTTTTTAAAATTCCTAAGCTATGCACAAAAGTGGCTGAGATTTACGAAACAGAAACATTTATAATTTACATCAAGCATTGCAAAAAATGAACATGAGAGATAAAATCTTAAGCTAATCTTAACTCTGGTTTTGTATATATTTTACTCAGTTTAACATATATTATGGAACACTGCTTTAATCTTTTATATATCAGTTTTCACCATTTCAATCAAAGAATAGGATAAAAATACGCTGTAATGAAATAAGCTGTAATTTCGAAGAAATTCGAAAATCTTTCTATTAAATAATTAGTCATGTAAGACAAACGACTGTTAGCCTAAGGATTACATTTTTTATACTAATTCTATTCAGAAGTAAATATATTTGAAACAAGATAAAGCTTAAAATTATCTCTTTCACGCAACATTGTGACAATCTACAGGGTGTTTCAAAAGTTCGCTTACAAACTGTAAAGGCAGATCAACAATACAAAACAAACCATTTTTACAATAGAGCATAGGGTCGCAAACGGAAGGGACGACAGCTACAGGAGACTTTTTGCCAGTGAATTAAGCAAAAATGAAAGACAAAAACGCAAGATCATTTGTGCAACAAAAATGTAATACAATACAAATTCATAATAGCAAAACAACATTAGATGCATGACAAACAATATTACTAGTCCTACACAGAATACAGAGGCAATGGCGAAGAGAACGCAGTATTAATAACAATCTTTGGAGTTTTTAAATTTAACGTTCAAACGACTAGAGATGGGAAAAACCTACCGGTTTCAACCAAAACCGTTTTTTCTTGTTTCGGTTATCCGGTTTTTTTGGTTATTTTTGTTCCAGTTAAAACCGGTTATTTTTTAGAATACAATAACCGGATAAAAAAACTAGATCAGAAAATAGGCTTTTATTTAGGTTTGATTAGACTAAAATTTACCAAGTTGTGAATCTTTGAATTTCATCGTCTTAGGCCAATTAACGACAACCGCCTCCTCGAGGAGTCTGTTGGTTGGGGATTACTGAAAGAGTCTTCGTGAACAGATAAATATTGGCCAATGAACTGGTTTCCAGTAAAAACAATATTAATATGAAATTTTGTCTGCAAACGGCGCGGCAGCGTTGTTTTTTAAATAAGAAAACGAAAACTGGTTATTTTGAGCGGTTATAACCGACATGTTAAACCGGAGGTAAAAAAAATGAATAACCGAAAACCGATTACTTTCGCAATAATCGCCATCCAGACAAACGACCTGCCTTCCAAAGCGATTCACGTTTGGTATGTTGTCGCTCATGCTGTGTTGCTGTTTCCTAGAGACTTTTTATTCCATTAAACCTGTTACGTATAGTTTATCTGGTGAATCCTTTTCTTTTACGAAATTCATTAGCAGTATTCACTGTGCCCCCATGGCGGTTGCCTTTTGTGTTTGTGATCCCACATTCCGTTGTAAAAATGACTTATTTCTGCAAGCCTAATCTACTCTTATAGTTTGTGAACGACAATTTCGAGCACCCTGAATTCCAAATAAATTGAAACCTTACAATGAAGTAACGAAGTTTTATAAAAATTCTTACAACAAATAAAATGCAACTTTTTTTATTATCTCTTTAGATTGCTCCAGCTTCAGGGAACATTCCACGGTTCCGATTTCGAGGGCATACTGAGGCGAAAAGAAATGGCTACTCGTACTTGCATTTTATTCTAATTAAGATAAAGCACATTTCAAAATAAGAACGCCCAGGTAAAATCAGAGTTAAAGTGTTATTGTTAATTTATTTAAAACAAGTTTTCTCCAAACAGCGTTTCGCATCTTTCATAGAACTCAGCTTTCCTGTTTCATCAATAATTTTGTAAAATTTCGAACAAAGCTTTTTTTAATCTAAAAATTATGCAAATAAGTTCTTGTGGTCTAACTAGGTAATTTTAATACTTGGTACAATCAAATATTAATTATTTAAAGAAATTATTTCTAATTTCGCATTATTTCTGTAGTTTTCCAATTAATAAACAGATGCATTTGTGATCACCTTATTAAAACTAAACTTAAACAAATAATCAATTTACCAAAGAATAAAATACAGATTCCTTAAAATAACTGCATTTTAAGTTGCACTTAATATCCTTTCATAAATTCTTCAAACTGAAAAATAATTTTTGTAATTCATATTCTATGTCTTATACTGCAATTAAGAGGAAGATATATTTTAAATCAACATGAATTATTTTGCATCGTCAACATTATTCAGTTTAAAGGATAAGCGTGAGTTTATAAAACGAAGCAGTTTTAAATGTATTTGTTATCACCTTCTCTACCTAAACACCAGCCCGTCTCTTTAAGTTATCATTTCAAGCAAAGCAGTTGGAAGAGATTTACATCTTTTCAGTAAAGTATATCTGTGTGTCTTCGGATTTTTAGAAAATTACAAATTCGTAAAAATTCTAAATTCATCTTGTTAATAAAAGGATTAAACAGGCTGAATTTTCTAGTGAAACTCAGAATACTCTAAAAATTAAATCTGTAAGACAAACTTTGAGGAACATGAGAAAAATAAGATAAATAAAATTTATCCTTAAATTTATTTGAATAACTGCATTATTATTCTTTAATTTGATTAAACAATGAACTCATTTTGACACTCCTTCAATTATCAGTTTACTAAATCATGCAGCGCTATAGAATCTTTCTTAAGAATGACTTTGAAAATGTTTATCATGCATTCAAATCTTTAATACTCTATTTAATTTTAAAAAAAGAATAACGAATTTCCCACATATATATTTTTTTAAAGTATTTGTCTTAAAATATAAAACTCATTCACAACTCTCATCAATTTATTTAGTTTTTAAAATTGCATTTATTAATTAAAAGATTAATTTAAGTTAGATTACTGAAAAGAACTTCGGGAACAATTTTAATTTAAAGTATTTTCCCGATTCTTTATAGCACTAAAAAAATATATAGTATTAAAAAATTAAAATAGATAAAGTATTAAAATAGATATTCCTCTGTTTTTCAATAAATTTATAAACATCTATTAAAATAAAATTTTCTGAATTAGTTATATGTTAAAATAAAAATATTTATAATACAAAGAATGAGATTTTATTTCAACTTAAACTTAAATTTAAGGGGAATTTCTTCTGTATTCAGAAAGTTCTTGGAATCGTATTTCTGAAGCAAAACTACTAATAAGAAAAGTGTTTTTTAATAAATCTGTAAATAATTTCTGTAAATTACGTTTAAAGAACTTATCTATATTTTACATTTGTATTCAAATAATAAAACTTCTTATAATTTTCTTATTTCCTCTATATGATGTAAGTCTCGTAAATTTCTATCCAACTGAAAATTAACATTCTAAGAGCAAAAAAAACTTAACATCTTAATAATATGGCTGTTTTGACATTTTTTTCAGTAATAATAGTAAAACGTAAAGTTTAAAGACAAATTCGTACAAAATATTAATGATATCCTGATAGAAGACACGTTGATTCCTTTATTAATTAACACATAATTACTTAATGTAAAATAACATATATGCATACAATGTTGTAAAATGCATGTAAATTCAGAACTGCTTCTTTAGGTTTATTAAAAACGATTGCTAATATAAAAAAATTATTAAAATTATTTTTATTTTATTTATTCTTTTTATTATATCGTCGCTTCGCAAGATCACCACCTATCTCATTTTTTTTTTGAAATTTCAAAGAGGAAGAAAATAATCAATTTTTCGCGACCAATAACGAATATTAATGAATTTTTATAGCATCTGATATAAGCAAACGACTGCATGTTCCAACCAGATGTGAAAAGAAATTATAAGACTTATTATATTTTTATTATATTCTTTTTATAACACCCACTGAGTTGAAGATTATTTTGGTTCTATGGTTTAGAATACAAGTAGCAGAGGTAACAGTATATTTATATATTTTGTACCTGTATATAAAATCTAGTGTATATAAAATCTAGTTGAATAATCCAGCACACACTGCGTTACTTTTAAAGCCTATCACAGTAAAGGTTAATATTCTCAAAAATATGAAAAAATGCCAAGCGAAACTAAGACTTTAATCTAGGGTAGCTGAAGTGATAAAATAAAAAAACGGAGCTCTGATGGAACTCACAGAGAATTCTTTTTTTTATTTCATTCATTTTTTAGTTGCTCATCATTCAAATCTTGGAATATTTATGGGCATGTATATATCTTTACTTTATGATAACAAAAATAAATTCTTCACCTTCGCCATCGCCTTTTTCCGAGAAACCATTTTTTCCTTCTTGTAAAATCGATTCCGCGCGTTTCGACATTTTATATCCGTTAAATCAATAAAAATGTCATTTTTGTCATTTTAAAAATGACAAAAGTTGTGAAAGGCTCGTATACATTACTACGAAATGACCTTTTTCTTTCTTTCTCATGCATAACAATGCATTGTCACTCTTTTTTTCCACGTCAGTAGGTACCGCGGAAGGAATTAAATTCAGAAAAGTGTGAAATTTGATTACATTCCAGCATTCCTGTGTTGTCAACGTTTATTATTGTAATGACAGCCGTAACACATATGAACATCGTTGTGAATTCTCGTTTTAATATTTTTTATGCAGTTTTGTTGCATGAGGCAGTTTCGAATCTTAGAAAAGATAAAGTCTTTCTTATAAGATTAAGCAGATTTTTTTTTTAAAAATACATGTAATAATTATCAATTTTTATTTCTGATTTCAGTATTGAAATGAAAAGTTAATTTCAGTATGCAAATGAATATTTTATTTGAATAAATCAAAATGAAAAAATTGAGAATTATTTACAATAATGTGTTTTGTTTTTGCATGCAATTCGTTATAGGCAAATCTCGCTACACACTTATGTAGTATTTTTCCAATATTTATTGCAGAATGAAAGAAAATATACGAATTTTAAGGAGAATAAAACCTAAAATATTCTTCGCATATTTCTATTCAAATATATTGATTTATTTAAACTCATTTGACCTTTTATAAAATTGCTAACTTACACGAATATTCTGCATTCTTTTGGTTGGAAAAATTATAAGATACTTATTCGAGTTTCTTATAAGTTTCAATAATTTTTCTAAAAAGAAAAAAGGAAAAGAAACACAGTGACCTAGTTAATAAATAAAAATACCATGTTATTCACTTTTTACATCTTAAATTTAAAAAAAATTAGATTTATCTTACGGCAATTCATAGAAATAACATAAATAAAAATGCGATAACGTTTATTTTTTCCCTAAGAATGTATTCCTTCCCTTTAAGAATACGTTTTTCCTCCTGTTTTCTTTTTTCAGAACTAAAGTCATCGCCTTTTTCACGATTCATTTGACACATCCATTTTCTTTTTTGTTTTGTAATATTTTTCACCGAATGGAGCTAATGCGAAAGCTCTGATAAACATGAGAACTGACACTGTTTGTTTACGAACTGTTTAAAAAGAAACGCAAAGGACATTTAAACGTCGAAGATCCAAATGTAGTTACAATATTACCATGAAGATAATGCTCATAAAATCATATGAAGAATATCTTAGTGAATATATAACTGCGAAATTTCATTTCAGCTTCTGCCTTTTTTGAAGCTCAACCTTCGCAGCAATGTTGAAATATTAACTTACATCATTAAGAAACTTTTTTATTTGGATATAACTTTTAAGCCATTAACAGCTGAGATCTCAAAAACTTATAGGAAAACATTCACAAATAATAGAGTGATAGATTCATAAAAAATATTTCCAATTTAGCATTTTATAATTTGCATACCAATATTGCTTTATGACTCGATTAGTTCTGCCTTAAATAACAAAAATTGCTTATTTTATTACTATAATGAGCAATATTGAATGTATAGAGTAGCTTGTTCCAGTCTGTAAAATTCACAATACACCACTAAGGGTTAGAGAATATATTAATTTAAATTGTAAAAAATTAGATTATCTGCTTTTGTAAACTAACCTGCGTGGATTAGCTGATTTCAGTCTTCAAAATTCAGAATATACAGTGAAGATTTAGATAATATATCTATTTAATTGTAGAAATTCCAATGCGCTGCTTTGAAACACGAAATTACTATTCATTTAAACAAATGTTAATAAAGAGAGTAAACTTAGATATAAACTTTTTCATTAATTCTGTTGAGTAGCTCAAGCAACATAAATTATCTACTTTTCAATTTTAAGTTCTGGCACTTCAAATTCCTCTAATTATAAAGAAGATAAAACCCTAACACTCTTGAGGCAAGTATTGTAGAATCTAAATCTGCTTAAAAAGAACACTTCGAGAAAAGTGCTTAGCAAGAAAAAATATTATGTAACTTTCTAATTTTATATGGAGACTCAATGACATTACTTATTCATGGCCTGTTAGTTAGCAGCCAACGAGGCTACTGTCAGAACTTAAGATGCCACCAATACTAGAAATGGATAAATCTTCCAAAACACCTAAACTTTAAGAAGACTTTTCTTCAAAAGAAACCAAAGGAAATATCACAGAACTTCAGAACGACGGCAGCTATAATTATGAAAGTAGTGTTTAGGTATAGTAAAGCGTCTATGAGCTATGGGATAAGACCACTTACAGCGCCACCTAGTGGCAAAATACGAAGTTAGTAAACGAAAAACGGTATAAAATAGGGGGGGGGTGTCAATTACAAATTTGTGGAGCGTTATCGATTTAATACAAAAAACACCTAATGCACATTAATACGAAGGACAGGACACTTAAAACGCACATCCATTTGTTCGCATTTTCCGAAATTGTGACGCCACAAGCCACAGAAAAAAAGAGAAAATTTTATTCTTCGGACAAAAAAATGATCGCCATCATATTTTTCCCCTAGGAATAACTCAAACAGAAGGTGTGTGAGACCTTTCCGCCAAGATTGCAGGACATTCGATGACGTATTACTGTTTCTTGTACTAGTGCACCAATTATATGCTAAAACGTGTGCAAAGTGAAATTCAAATAAGGGCTCAAATTGGTATTGTAGATGACGGAGAGCACTTTGAGTACAAAAAAATAAAAGGTATTTTGCGATAACTAATTGTTTTTCCTCTTTTTATCGCTTTCTGTAACGTCACATTTTCCGAAATCGCGAACAATGAAATCCGTTCTTAGTATTAATATGCAAAATTTGTCCCTTTGTACTAAATCGATAGCGCTTTACAACTTCATAACTGACATTCCCCCCCCCCCACCTATTTTGAACATTTGCGAGATAGGAAAGCTAACTTCAGAGTTTACCACTAGGTAGCGCAGTAAATGGTCTTATCGAATAACGCACAGACGTTTTACTATACTTAAACATTATTTTCATAACTGCAGCTCCAGTCGTTCTGAAGTTAAGGGAGGGTGGCATTATTTAAATGGGCACAATGTATACTATTATCATGTTCTGGTCGGATTCGCTGAAATTTGATGAAGAATTGACTGAAGAAAACCCCCAACAAGTGACTTTTTGATAAGGCCTGCACCTACAGTGTACAGTACCTTGTGTTTTTTTCGATAAAAGTCATCAGAATCTGTTACAATTTATTGCTTATCGACAAAAATAGAGAACTGAATTCATATTTTGGATTTATTATTACACATTCATAAAAAAAGTTGTATAATGTTGTCTCACAATTGAGTAGGTCAGAATATTAGATAGTAGAATTCCGCTATTGTGAGAGATGAATAAAGTTCAATCGCACTGAAATATAAAATTTGAAAACACTCTCAGAATCGGAAAATAATTGCTAAAGAATATAATTAAAATATTTTCTCAACAGCCATTTCAAGTATTGTCAAATACTACAATTGATGCAGTGAAACATTATCAGTTTTTTAAAAAAAAAGTTCAAATCATTAAAACTGAGGAATATTACTTTGCGTATGAAAACTTTGGATGTAATTTTAAAGTAAAGCGATTAAATCGATTTCAGTTATTTTTTTATTCAGTCATTATATATATATATATATATATATAATAGCTGTTCACTATTATGATTCACATGCATCGAAGATGCAATAGTGACGAAAAAGATAAACGAACGTCATATGTTGCCTTAAACTGTAATTCCATAATATTTTCCCAAAATAAATATTTGCGTCAATTGAAATAAAATGTGGGATATGCAAACATTTGTTGAATCTAAATCTATGCTTATTTACAAAAGTGATATTCAGAAGCTTCAAAATGATTCACGGCATTTTTATTCCCTAATTTCAAAAAGAATAAATAAATATAGAACTGAAAACATGAAAATGTAAATATAGATTACTATATTTTTTTTCCTAAGCCAGACTGAATAATTAGATCTGAAAGCCGATATGAAAAGCAACCTTGTATTTTTGGGGAAAAAACTAGTTTGTCAACAATTTGACAAGTTCTTTGAATTTAAAGAACGTTGAATAAATGCGACATATGAATCTTGGCTCAATTTCAAATGCATTATAAATATTTAAACGCCTTCCATACTCATCAAAAAACCCTGAATTGCTATGTTTGCTCAGGAAATCCGATTTCGCTAAAAGTGCAATACAGCTCAATCTAACTAGAAGGCAGTATAACTTTTTTTGTTATAGGAATTGTTCCTGCCTTGTAAAGAGATGAAGGTAAAACTATTACCTCTCTTTGATGTGTATTATAATATTTAAGCTCTCTTATCATTGTTTTTGTTCTAACAATTTTAATATTGAAACATTAACACTGGAGTCACTCACAAGCATATGATATACATAAACTGTGCCTTAGCAGTTTATATTTCGTATTCATTTCTTAACTTGCATTTATTGATTTCTAAAGGAAAATTCTGTATGCTATACGAAATAATTATTTACATTTTGTTTCATACTTTCATTTGTTATAGTAACTCTCTTGATTAAATTCACAGAAATATAACTTTTTTGTTCCGGAAGATATTTTTGCTTTCTAAGGCATGAGAAAAATGAAAAGCAACGACGTCCCTTTGATTGCTTTTGTAATATTCAAACGCTAGCATCTTATTTTTGTTATAACCATTTTGACGTCAAAACGATAACAAAGGAGTCACTCAAGAACATGTAATACACGTAAAATGTGCCTTTGCAATTTAAATTTCGTATTTATTTCACATCAGGCATTTCCTGCTTCTAAAGAAAAATTCTTTTTGCTTTGCAAAAAATTTGTCTATTTATAATATATTAATTTTTTATTATATACTTTTGGTTTTTTCATTAAAAATTTTTAAAAAGTTCTTGTTTTTATTAGTCATTACGCTTTTTCTCGTTTATTAACTATAATGTTCTATTAGATTTAGAATCATTCGTGTTCTATCAAACAGTAGGTCTGTTTACATTGCATTAACATTTTCTTTTCATTATTGTGTAACTTAAAATTTCGCTGGAATTCGAGATTTCAGAGACCATGCTTTAAATCTTTCGGAATTGTTTAATGGAAGTATGTCAAACTTTTTTGAAAGGCAATCGTCTTTATATTTTACACGTTAGGCAACATGAACAATCTGGCTTTTCATGTGACTCTGGGGTTACATGAATTGACTCCATTAGGTAAATACTCAAATTTAGACAGCTTTAGTTAATGAAGAAAGTGATCTTAATTTTAAACGTCAAGAAAGAGGTATAAAAATCTTACTCTACTTTTTTTCGAAATATTCCTTTTACCCTATGGTTAGTGACTTTAAAAAATATCGATAATTCGCCGTATTCCTTCTCGTTTTGAGTTTTTTTTTACCTTTTTGCTAGTAGTAAGAAACATATCACTTTTGTAATATAACATTAATATATACTTTATAATTCTTTATATAGAATATTAATTAAACTATACATAGAAAAATAATAAAACACGTTTTCATTACAGATCTCATCGACACATTATACATTAAAATGAATCCTGCGACCAAGACATTATAAGGTTAATCAGAGAAAGACAAAAAAGAAAAAAAAATTCCTGTATCAATAAATCTAAAAACTCCTTGCGATATTTGATTTGAAAAGTCTTCCTAATTGATTGATTTGAAAGACAACGTTTCAATGAGATCACAAACGGAGCTTCAGTGGGCAAACTTAAATGGACAGGACATTCAGAATTTATTTTAAGATAAATTGTCTGTTACACAGGTCAACAAATTTCAACGATATGTATGCTTCGTTGATGACAATTCTTAAAGGCTTTGACGTACTGAGTTCTAGAATAGCTATGAAAACCTTGGATTTCCTCAAGATTACCAGATATATTAACTATTATTAAAATAAAACTACAAACATACATATCATGTAATAAAATCTGCTTACAGCACATGAACTGTCAAGATATTCATCTAATTATATAAAAAAATGATTATATGTTAAAAACATAGAAGCACTTTGTACGTAGGACAGTGGAACAGAAAAAAATCTTTTTCTTTCATGTCGCTATACTGCGGAAAAATTGCAGATGGATGAGAAATTAAACGAGGAAAAAAGTAAGGAAATTGATTGATATCTTCAGCTCGGGCATCAGCCTTCAAAATCGTAAAAAGTGACGAAAATCGACTGTTATTTAAAGATATTACTTTATCTGTTTATTCTAGCATTAGCTTATAAGTACTGATCTTCTTAAGAGTAATAAAGTTTATTTTATCAAATTCGGTCCATAATTTCCGGTGGTACGTTCCTTCCAACGTTGACAGAAATATGTGAAATTGCTTCAATATACAATTTTTAGTTCCAAACCTCAACATAATCTTCATACATCATCTTGTCGATGAATTGCAAAAATCGATGCATTTGCACGAAAAAAGTTATTCAGGTCTAAAAATATATAAACTTCATTTATTTTCTTTGTTAATCGTAACACAGTGAAAACTAAGATCCAAAATTTTAATATTATTTGTTACTTAAGAACCAATGGAAAGAATGCAGAAAATAACAAAAAAATAAAGGAAGCACTATAGTTATTTAGACATCGTTATGTCTCTTAAATTTCTTGCATGGAATTTTACTCTTTCTTCTCACTAAATGATGCTCGGAAGTCTGATTTATAGAAAATTTCGAACATTGCTGGTAATAACGTCGTCACAAACTGTCCGCGATGCTTCTTATTAGCGCTTCCCTCTAGATTTTGTGGGCCTGGACGCAGATATGGAGGAAGGCTGACGTTAAAAAAGTTTTTTTAAAGTTTCAAGAATGGGATTTTTCAAAGAAAAATTAGGATATTGATGTATGAATCCATCTTACAGTTAGAAAAATAATTGTTAAAATTACTCTAACCAATCATAAACTCTTATAATAAGATAAAAATGAATGGGTTCAATTTTATTCACAGTGGGAAATATTTCAAATGATCAAATATGCTATGCATAATTTTCCATGTTGTTATCTGCTATTCATTTATTTTTAATATTGGCAACTACAATTTAATATTATTTCTTTTATGTCAAATGATTTCGAAAGGTTCAGGAAGTAAATTGGGTTATATATTGTAATTTACTAACGATTTCTGATCTATACATAAAGTAGTTGGCTGTGGGGCCAATAGCCCCCGGGCATGCGCCCAGTTGACCCACCTAAGAAAGACTCTTCTTCTGATACGAATTTGACATATCGCCCTACTGCCTGTATGTAACATGGAAACGTTCCATTCAGATGCTATATTGGACCGAAGAGGGGAATTGATTTCATCATCACTAATCTCTTACAACAGCGGAGAAGGAGTTAAACTGTAAGCATTCGTTTGAATAATTTCCTATACACTTTACATTGGAAATTGAGTTTCGGCTTCCTAAAGTTTCTGATTGTTTTCTCTTTTTCGTCTTTAAAATTTGTCTAATGCCCAGTTCTCTGATGTATTTTCTTACACCCAGTGTCATGACCATAATTATATTTTCAATAAAGATAAATTAGCATTGCATTTTTTAACACGGTCAATAGATTCAAGAAAGATTTCAGAAATATATTGAGTTGTATCGATTCCTTTAACACGTGTTTAGGCTCCGTGAACTATTTCCTGGTTTTGCTCTGCCATAGACGATTTTCAAAGAAACGTTCTTTTCACTTAACTAAAGAATCAATTACTTTGCATGCTGTTGTTAACAATCTGGAATGTGATAACTGGGTAAAATCGAGAATACTCGAAATTTCACTAAATTTTTCCTCTTTTATGGCAGTTTCAATATTTTGAAGATATCATTGATACTTACTGAGCGCGGTTTCATTGGCATCGGCGTTATGTCCGATATTTCTGAGTTTTTCCATAAATTAGACTCCCAAATGTCAGCTAGTGAGAAGAAAGAGTAAAATGACATGCAAGAAATTTAAGAGACATAAAAATATTTTAATAGCTGAAGTGCTTTAAAGGGACGAATGAAAACAAACACAAATAATTAAATTTCCAAGCAAGGTTAAACAATTCTCGGACAATATCAGAAAAGGCCCGTGAAAAATTCATTTTTAGTAAGTCTTTGAGTTCTTAACTTTCCCAATTGCTATGCCAAGACTGCCTCAAATGAGTTCACTTATGATACTCAAGGTCAAACACAGAATGTTAAAAATGTATATTTTAAGACCAAATTTCAAGGGGCTCTTCTTTTCTTTCTTTTGCTGATCAAAAGCTGCTACGCAATGGCTACATAAAAAATGTAGGGCCGATGATTTACCCTGATCGGCAAGCTTAGAATCAAAAATTATTTGTAGGTTGTTTTTGCAAGTGGAGTGAAATTTAGTTAAGGTATGCTTCAAGGCACTATGTTCTTAATACACGTACTTACTGATAAAATGTAGAAAGCAACACAAATCAATCTTCCAAATGCTTATAATGTCGGATTTCACAAAGAGAAGTGACGCAGCAAGTGTAGAATGATGCAAGCTCTGATTGGTATTAAAATCTGGTGGATTTTGTTCGAACTATAAGAGGTTCGTAGAATTCCTTGCCTGTCATAATAACTTGTGAATAGGAGCTGAACAGAAAGGAAATTAATTAATATATCATAAATATATGAATAATAAACTAAAATAAAAGTATAGTACCTACTATATGTAGAGATAGAATATTTATTTTTGAAATTTTGAAAACTAGAGCCAACTTGCAACTTTTATTCTCAGATTCTTCTTCAACTCCCTCGAATTAATAATATTTGACTACTAAGGTTTGTGAATCTTTTAGGGTGTAAACCAGAGTCATCCAGCATAAGATATGTATCAGTATTTGAAATAGACATCCTTAGATGTTGCCAACGCATCAGTCTCACTTTATACTACTTGCAGCATAATTAATCATTACTAGTTTTCAGTGTCCGACCACACGACAGCAGACAAATTCTATTACAAACAGTTCACCATAACTCGAACAGTACAGCACAGGAAACGAAAGACATAGTTTCATAAGTCTTAAAGGAGTCCAACACCTTGAAGGGAACAATAGAACATACAATGCTATCTCGTTAGCGCCCGAATCAATTTAGGGCATAGATTTCAATAATTTTCGATTAAATTATGATTAAAACACTAAGAGTAAGTTAACTGTAAAGTTAAATTAAAATCGGCGACAAAAAGTTGGCGTTCTTATTTCTTTCATTTTTTAAGAAAAAAATACAAAAAAAATTAGTAGAAAACATGTTAAAAATCTTTTTTTGCATAAATAGTAAAGATTTTAAATATATAGTAAAATATCAAAAAATAAAAATTATTTTCTAATTCTTTGCATTATCGCAAAAATAAATCAAAGTAGAAATTAAGAAAATCATAATTATGACATTTTGACTTAAAATCTGGTTAACTGGTGATATATCTCTGTTAAAAATTGTCTAGAAGTTTAAGAATACGTATTGACTTCATAGACAAAGCACAAAAGAAGCCCTGGAATGCGTTCGGTAGAGCCGTGGAAGTGAAAATATAACTGTCCTCAAATGAGGACTCTGGGTGTTAATGGGTAAAGGCTATAGTTAATTATTTATTACTTGACTAACATTCCTGCACACATTCAGATTCCTACATCTAGCATCTAGTAGTTAATGCCTAAAAATGTCTAACTTTTTTATAACATCATTATTACCCGATGATAAGTAAGAGAAAAAAATAGAAAATATTCCTACATCAAAACTAGAGTAAAGTACCATTTATACGTTTCTCATTTATATGTATTTTTTATTTGTAAGTCGCTTCATAAGAGTCCCGATTCATTCGTATTCATTGTAATTATAAATAACTTCGTTTATACGACGGAAAGCTTCGGCTATACGTCGTCTTCTCCCGTTCTAAAATGTGAAAATTTCCTCCTTTCTAGTAAGTGAAATGTGATAAAAATATTATGACTTAGAAATTATTCATAATTGATGAATTAATAAAAGACAAATTATCCGGTGCAAATTTAAGCGATGATGAAGAAGTTATTGCATCTTTCTTGAAAGACTCAATGGACTCCATAGAAAAACTTCAAACTTATTTCTTTTTCTCAGAAGAACAGTGAAAAATCATTCATATCACTTAATTAGATTCATAATGATGTATATTCATTCACAGAAAATCAAAGCGCCAGAAGAAGGCTAAAAATTTTCTGAATTAAACTCCTACCTGCATGGTCATAAATTGTATAAAATATGAATATTTAGTACCCTATACAGTAAAGGTCTGCATTTCTCATCTCTATGACAAATGTTTAATTTTAAAATTTAATTATTGATTTCCATATTATGTAGTATTATACTAGTGCTATCTTAAAAAAAAATTAATACTTTGAAATGAAAGTGCATAAGTAGCATTAAATTTGTAATAAACAAAGTTGTTTAGAAAAATTTCGACTATACGTCTTTTCATTTATAGGTCGTTTTGCATTAGTCCCTTGAAAGACGAATAAACGAAGCTTTACTGTACTTGAATATATGAAAATTATTTTAGTTTGATTTTATAAAACAGAGGAACGTAACCCAAACAAAATTTTTCAACAACGTTCATTATCTTTCAAGTAAACAATGAATCTGAAACTATATTCATAGAAAAAATTAGATCACGTATTTAGAATGGCATGTGATTATAAGATGGATAAAGGCAAAAAAAGAAATATAAGGAGAATTGTCGTTTTTGATGTCTTCTCCAAGAGAAGTGAACCCGAAAGGACATTGGTGATTTTAAAGATTAAACAAATGTTTATATTTATGGTGAAAACTTATTTTCATTGCAGGAAATAAAATATTATACTATATCTTTTGTAAAGTATCGTTATGTTATAGAAGGAAAAGCTTATTCTCGTTTCCTGCAGAAGAACATCACCGAAATTTTAAGCATTAGCGAAGACCGAAAATTTTATGAGAATGCGTTTTCAAATCACAAGCATTTTATCCACATATAAGGTAACAAATTATTTAAAGACATTACAGTTTTTTAATACGACATTTTCCATTAAAATTAATTTGCTGAAAAATAGGTGAATAATTTTTTTTCCAAAATATATATTATACATATTAGCAAGATAAAGGTTGATATATTATTTCGCAATTACAAATGTTTTAATATAGAGGTTACTAGTTTCCGTTGCAGTAGAAAATATGAAACCTGTGATAATGTAAAATGCATTCAGGTCGGAGACATCATAATATAATATTTATATTTTCTGCAAATTCAAAATTAGAAATTTTTTCTAAAAGTAAGCGATAAAATACATCGAAATATATTTTACTTACTTCATTTAACTCCAAAAATAACAAAGTAGTTTTTTTTTTCTTGTGAAAACTTTTAAATCGTATCCGTTGAGTAAAAAAGAGTTTAGGTAGAGAAAAATGTTCTGAACTTTAGTTACCAGTTATCGAAAATCTGTTATAATTTAATAATACAACTTTTCAAGTGGCCTGTCACTGCTGATATATTGTTGAAAAAAATCAGACACAAAGCCTCAAGGTTTACTCAATTCTAGCTCGATAAAATGTGATTTTGGGTAGTTTCACCTTTGGACCAACATTGTTCAAAGTATAACTGTAAGCTTTCATTAAAAAGTGAAAAAGTGTTTGAAAGGAAATATTTATTTTCTGAAATTAAGAAGATCTAAGCAGTTAAATTCATATTGTGTTTAGTTTAATATCTTGCTTCATTGAAAATTCAATATTTACAATCATGTATTTTTATCAATATTTGTGCAATATTTTAAATCATAAAATATACAAAAAAATTGTAAAAGAACTGATCGTGCCTATCAAAACTAAAAATTATACATATTAGTTTGTAGATTATGTTCTTTAGTATTATGTTAGAAACGATCAAACGAAATCTTTAGCAGACGTCATATAAGCATCATAACAACATAAATATTTATAAACATCATGCTATAGGTACTCATATTTTTTAAAAGTATTTGTGGAATGTTATAGCGTTGAAACGGAATTTTATCATTTCATTTCACAGTGCCGCATACATTTGCAAAGTAAGCCTTTAACTTTTAACATTCTACTGGAGAATAAATATGACACGACACTGTTAAATATTCAAGTTTTACTCTTTTGCTAATTTGAAAGTGTTTTCTGACAGCATGCTGAACCATTATCAACTCTCCAGTTAATAATTATTTTAATCATGGAAGCTTTAAAAACCCTTCACCTAAGATAAAACGCGGATCGGTTATCTCTGGCGCGTTATTATATCGAGTCCCATCACAGAGTGTGTGTACAATGAGTATAATGAAGCAGGAACAAACTATCGGCCTGTTTTGTCATTAATTACAGTAACTTTATTAGACTTCGATAATCAGCGATGAAACCTTCATTTACAAGAGTTGTTCGCTGCGCTGGCTGCTGGTGTCGTCGATACATCAGACTGATGGTTCTGCTTATCGACTTTCTTTCAAGTCACGGTGAGTGGTTTTGAATTGTAGTGACATGATTTGTGGGGTATTTCAAAGTTTGCATCTGATTACTCTGGAAGCGATATCTGTCTGCCCTTCAGGTGTCTGGTCTTAAAACTCGTTACCATTCAATCGAATTGTTATTTAACGGGAGCTTCTCTTGAGTTGATTTAATGATTGTTTTGTGTTTGTGATTAAGTGGTGCTTCAAACCTTCCTTTCCTGGAAGAGACAGATATAATTTCCAATGCATTGAGAATGACGTCTTTCTGTATATGAATGAAGTTATCATGTCCGATGTGATTGTTGTGATATGAAGAAAAGAAAAAAATAATAATACGGTATAAATTAAATTATCGAAGATGGCTTCATTCTTCTTTTTTCGAAATATTTTCTGTTGACTAACAGGAATATTTCTGCGCATCGGATTAATAATTTTGCATTAGATGATCAATCAGTCTGCTATATTTACAGTTGTTGATCGTATAGTTAATGAACGCAACATTAATGTCTTAATCAAATATATGAGAGATATGAAAGATTCTGGAAATACATCACAATATCATGGATGCATTAATTAAATGAATGAGAAATATCGTTTATAGACATGAAAAATGTAAAAAGATTATTTGAGAATTTTGAAGAATATTTCGTAAAGAATGTGTGTTTAATTATTTTAATTTATTTAAATAGAATGAATGTTAGATACATTAATATTTATTTTACTATGTTTGCTTTCACATATACTTGGAAGACTGTTTCCACCTGATCCCTTATTAAACTTTATTTTTCAATTCATCACTTTATCCCAGAATCAGTTAGCTTCTAAAAGCTACTTTCGAAACAGTATAAGTTTGAAAATAATTAAAATAATACGCAATCATAATGAGATAACATTGTTTCCGATAATGAAAATTTGTGAGAAGTCACCTTCTGACTGGTATATCAAAACTGTAATGAAAGTCATTCCGATAACGTCATTCCCAAACTTTTTTTAATTATTATTGATCTGGATTGATGATATTTATTTTTACTAATAATAATCTTAAATATTCATTAAAATGTTTACTTATCATCATTTATGATAACAAAACTATTCTTTCTTTCCGAAGAAATATTTTTGTTAGTTTATTTCATCCATTCATCTTCTTAAATTAATTGAATATTTATTCATTTTTCAGAGAAATTGCATCGAAGAAAGGAATGCGACCGAATTCAATCAGATTTGATATTGAATAGTAATTTCTAGAAATCAAATTCAATCTGAAATCCCATCAATTCCTGACACATAATAGGAAATCAGCAAAGCAAACTAGATTGTTTCAGAAAAAATCAAATTAAGCTGTTTCCAATCTTTCTGACTTGATTGTTGTTAAGAAAAGAAAGGATAAATAAGCTTATTTACAACTGGTATGATACATTCCCACTCCAATTTTCATAAACATTGCATGGAAATTTCTTTATTCCAATAAAAACGCTCCACAAATTCTATCGATTACTTTAGGAAACATATTTGAAGAACTGATATACAATTTTACATTTTCAAAGAACTTTCAGATAATCAACAGTAATAAAAAATAATTTACGAACATGTGTAATGAATTACATTTGATTTGAAAAGAGTCCATTTGAAGTAAATTTTATATGATAATTGTTTGTTTAATTTCTGCTAAATGATTTCACTCAACGTTGTAGGACGGAAAGTCATTATTTTGATTCGAGTTTCATTAATCATCTTATTTTTTCTATCTTGAATTTAAAAAATATTAAACTTACGAGATATTTTTTTTTTCATTTCTCCTTTAATGTTAAATAAAGACATTTAAGTTTAAAGGAATTTTGATGTTGGCGATTTTTTCTTTACATTAAAACTTATGTAGAAGTTGTAACTATACTAATCATACGGAAGCTTCACAAAAATTTAAATTTGTTCCTAACCTTCTATATAACACAATTCAGATTACTTTATTATTACTGTTTAACTATAGAGTCACGAATTCAGCCATACATAATCTGAACATAATAAGAAAAAAGTCGAAGGGTCCCAAGCTCGTACACTGATACAAACATTCAGCAGAACCTTGGAGAATCCATCGCAGATAAAACTAATATATGTGCTTATAAATTATCAAACGCATTTTGAATAAGGCAGTTTTATGTATATCAACTGGGAATATAGATAGCGTGGCTATTTCTTTTTCAAACACGGGATTAAGGAAATGCTAGAAAAAATTCACAAAAAAATAAAACCTTAAACTTTTTGCAGCAATCACGCAAATCTTTTTCCGCAAATCCTCGCGACCACAATTCGCGTGGCGCTCCGTTTCAGAAAAAAGAGACGAACGAACAAAATAATAATAAAAGAAAGACATTTTTAGAGGACATCGCCTACTTCGGTTGAAATCTATAGAAGTTGCGTGAAAGTATTTGAAGCCTCGCGAGCTGCTTAACTTAAGCTGAATAGACATATCTTGCACATTCTTCTGCTGGTTGGTGAGCAGCGGTCCACATCTCGAAGGGACCGAGATCTGTCACGATAAAAATACGAAAAAAAAGGGAGAACCGAGGGAGAATGAGATAAGGGAGCATGAAGGGAAATAAGATGAAAAAAAGTTGTGCCGGAAGACATTTTGAGATGAATAGGCGCAGGCTATAGACTCTGGTTTTATATAGAGAGCAAGTTTGACAAATTGCCCCAGCGTCGCGAATGTGTCCAGAAGTGTGAAGACGTAAAAAAAGAAATAGACCGACGAAAAAGGTGTTTTATGTCGATTTGGGGTGTGGAGAAAACTCGGTGTTGAGGTTGTGAGATGAAACTGTTTTGGGTGAATTGTGATTGAGGGAATTTTCGTCTGCGGAAGGAAGTGGTCAATTTTACGGTTGAAAAGATTTACTATAAGGGTTTAAAATCCATTAACACATGATTAATACTATTACTGATTAATTGCTATTCGTCGGATGAAATAATTCTCTTTTTACGCTGGTTCATATAATGCTCATGAAAATAAGCCACTAAAAACGTGCACAATGAATTATTATCTTTCATTGCGGTAATATACTCATATTATTTTTTTGTTATTGTCTACAAGGATATGCATCCAAAGCTATATTTTCCGAAACTATATTTTCCAAAATGCATACGAAATTGTATTTTAAAATTCACATTTTATTATTTTCGTTTCATTACCAAATACATTAATCTACGTCAGAAACGCATTATCATAATTGAAGATATTTTTTATATGTATGAGGAAGTGATGTTAATTTTGTGATTTTTTTATATGCTTGAAAAATTGATATTATTTTGCTATAGGTGACGGAGTGACATAATTTTGTATCACGTCACACTGCTGAATGTAAGGTATATAAAGAAATCTACTATCGATAATGAACTACCTGACAAAAAATATATTTATGGTTCAAAATATGTATAGGATTAAATCTTGTAAAATTTTTTACCTATTTAATTGATCAATGTGCAGTTTCAACAAAAATGTTTTATAAAATTTGCTTGTTTGTTTTATATGTTTTATAAAATAAATCTTGCATATGCTTATTTTATTAAACACCTGCTTATATTGCATATCCCTTTAACCCAGCTAAAAAAAATATGCAAAAAATCTGAAGGTATTTGGAACATGTTTTCTTCAGATTTTCTGTAGAAAAAAAATGCAGAATATCTGAACAAAACTATGTTCCAAATACCTTCAGATTTTCTGCAGAAAAAAAATATGTTCCAAATACCTGCAGAGTTTTCTACAGTCAAGGCAGTCATTAGTTATTAATTTCAAATATTAATTTAATTTATGAATCAACTTACTCCTACAATGTGACGAAACTTCAAGCTATTGTCTGGGATTCGAACCCGCGATCCTATAAGCAGGCGCGTTTTCAATGGCAGGTGCCCTAACCACAAGTCCACGTCGTCATACGCGAGGAACGGATAAATTAATCTATTTAAGTTATAGTGTCACCATGGCTCTCGAGGCGCCATCTAGTGGTGTAAAAATCTAATAATAGAGTATAATATAAAAGATTTTTTTTTGCAGATTTTCTCTAGATTAAATTGAAGAAAAATAGAGATTTTTCGGTCTTCAAAAAATCTGCAGAATATTTAGAGAAAAATATAATAAGAAAATTTTCTGCAGATTTTCTGCAAATTAATTTAAAGAAAAAATGCAGATTTTTTTGTCTTCAAAAAAATCTGCAGAATATCTAGAGAAAAATATAAGAAGAAAATTTTCTGCAGATTAATTTGGAGAAAAAATGCAGATTTTTTCTGTCTTCAAAAGATCTTCAGAAATCTTTAAGAAATCTTCAAAAAAAGAAATTTTCTGCAGATTTTTTTTAGCTGGGAAATTAGAAATTTCTTTGAATAGAAAATCAGGGATTAAATTACGTTTCTCTGAAAGAAATTTAGATTGTCGGGATCAGAAACAATGGACTGAAGATTTATTCAACAAGAGTATAATACTAATGCACACTTTCCGAATTGTGAAAACAAATATCATGATCTTTGTCTATAATTGGCTCGCGTTTGAAGGGGGCGAATCGATCTTTTTACACTTACATATCGAAAAAAGGGATTGTAAATTACATAATTGTGAAGAAATTTTAAATTGTCAGAGTCAGAAACAATGGAGTGAAAACTAATTGAATAGGAGAATAACACTCACGAAAGATTGCCGAATGATGAAAGCAAGTATCCAAATTTTTGTCTTTAATTAGATCACATATGAAGGAGTAGAAACGATCTTTTACACTTAATAACAAAAAATAGTGAATTCTTTAGGATATTTAAAAACACAATTTTACAAAGTAAAAGGGGCAATAAATACCTTACTTAACAATTAAATAGAAATTTTATGAAACAGTTATATTTTCTTTACATACGGAACCATAAGAGAGATCGCATTCACTACGAAAAAAAACCGCTTCAATGCTCTTAAGTTACAGATACGTATTAATAACATCAAAATGTAACTTAGCAATATGATGATATGCCAAACTCCTGAATTGCTTCCATGTCAAAATACTGCATTGAATCACATTGCACGCACTCATAGGTAAATTGAAGGGTTCAAAACACTAGGCGGCGGAGTCACCGAAGACATGAGATGGTTTCAATAAATTTTACGGTCTTAAATGTCAGAGTACGAATAGAATGTATTTCACAAACTTATTGCTCAAAGAAATAACAGAATCTCTAAATCACCTAGAGAAGGAATAGTGCAAAATTCTCGAAGCTTTCCTCAGTTGTTTAGCCTTAAGAATTAACAATAAACATAAAATATACATCGGTGTGCTTATCTTTTCCTGATTTCAAAATGAACAAAAAATTTTTAGCTCATAAAATGAGAGTTCTTTCTCCTCTTTTATACTTTTGTTTTACCATATATTGTAATAATACCATTTCTTATAAGAAAGAGTGATTGTAACTACAATAAAATGTGTGCTCAAATAAATTTTTTTCAGTCTATGTCTCTTATAAATTATCCAGAAGAGTGTCTTCGTTTCTCGTGAATAGCAAAGCAGTTTACATATATATAATGAATATACGAGTGCAATCATATTGTTGATATATTATAATACATGTTACGAAATACAAAAATTGTGATACGGCAGCACTTAATGCAAAAAAGAATAAAATATTTTATTGCATAATGCTAAGTATCTAAGGGTGTTTACAATTAATGCATTTTCAGTTGCGAGGAGGAGAGCATGAGAATTTTGGAATAAATGACGACACAACTTTTAGCATGGCATTGTCCAAATAAGAAAATCTGAAAATAAATTTTTAAAATTCAGAATGTATTTGGACTAATAAGGCATACTTATGTCTCAATTTATTAAGATTTCAATTTCCGGATTTTGATATTTTTAAAAAATCTATATAATAAATTTTACGGCATATAATTTTATGGCTTGCTTTCCAAGCTTTAGCCTAAGAGAGCAACAGTAAAAATCACTTCAAAAATTGAAAAAAATAATATGTCGAGTTTCAAAATTGTATAGTTAATGAACGCATATTTAAAGACTCGATGATATTTTTAATGTTCAATAAAAATTTTCTTCAGGAACGAATTCTTCCATGCATTGATTCGTATAATTTGTTCTTTTTCCCTCATAACTTAGCAGAGTAAGTACTTCAAAAGCACTTTTCGTTATCATTCATTTCCTTTCAGATGTCATTATCATTTCATTGGGAATGATATCTGTCTCTTCCAGGAAAGGAACAGCTTGAAGCATATAGGCATCACAAATATAAAACAATTTTTAAATTAACCCAAGAGAGACGCACTTTAAATAACAATTCCATTGAGTCGTAATCTGTTTTAAGACCAGACGCCTGAAGGGCAGACAGAGATATCACTTCCAGAGTAATCAGATGCTAAATCCGAAATACCCCACAAATCACGTCACTACGATTCAAAACCACTCACCATGACTTGAAAGAAAGTCGATAAGCAGAACCATCAGTCTGTTGTACCAACGACACCAGCAACCAGCGCAGCGAGCAACTCTTTTTAATGAAGGTTTCATCGCTGATTATCGAAGACTAATAAAGTTACTGTAATTAATGACAAAACGCGCCGATAGTTTGTTCCTGCTTCATTGTACTCATCCTATACACACCCTGCGATGGAACTCGATATACTTACGCGCTAGAGATAACCGATCCACGTATTATCTTATGTTAAGAGTTTTTAAGGCTTCCGTGAATAAAATATTTATTAACTGAAATTTGAGAATGGTTCAGCAGAGTGTCAGTGATAAGTTTGAAATTTGGTTCAGCAGAGTGTCAGTGATAAGTTTGAAATTTTTAAGGGAAAAATCCAAAGAGAATTAATGGCATCACATGAAATTGATTTTATGTTTTCCAACAGAGTACTGAAAATTTAAATATGTGTATGTGCTATGCGTATAATATATTAAAGAGTTTTGTATATACAGGGTGGCCCAACGCGTAATCTTTGAAACGAATCGGAATTCTAAAACAAATAAGAGTGATGAAATATTTTAATTATGCACATTGAAATTACAGAGTAGGCAATTACTGATAATTGGTCCGAAGTGACCGCCTTCTTTAACAAGTACAGCAGGGAGGCAGTTCTGGAATCCATCCATCACGCGTGAGCAGACCTTGCAGGCAATCGTGTGAACTGCAGTTATTATTGTGAAACTCCTTCCGCCGTGCCCGTTGCACTGCCTTAACATTTTTCAGGTCATTTTGATCACAATAAACACTCGAATATCTGTGTCGCTTGTGGAAATCACAACTGAACAACACATTTAAACTTACCGCTCGCTAACGAAATACACACCTATACAATTGCCAGTTCTAATGATCATGCACACCAAGTTTTGTCTCATTTGCTCGCAGCTAGTGACATCTGTTATATTGTTTTTCAAACATTACCCGCTGGGCCACCCTGTATTTAACATATAAAAGAGCAAATAGCATTTTTAATATTATTTTTACTGTAGCCTCCATACTGAATGAATTTTGCTTCTCTATCTTCATATAATTTGAAGACTAAGTCAAGTTTGATTAAACCAATTTTAAATCCAGATTTACTTTTACATTCTGTCCCCTATTAGCAAAAAATTTTCTACAATATTTCCAAGATGTTTTACGATATGATGAATGTCGCACAACAACGTAAAGATATGATACGGATTTTGTAGGGCATCTTGCGCTAATAGGCTCTGTATTGAATCTCCAAATTATGAATAAAGGCTCTATTAGACTTTAGACTCCTAATTAATATTTAATTAATAATTAATGCTCCCGGATAATATAGGTTTTATCTTTCTCTCATTGTTGCACATCTCCAAGAATTCCTTGAGGTATTTATACCCAATGTTTTGATTCGGTTAGTATTATAATCGGTGTTGTGCTCTGATATGTACTGATTATTCTGTCTACTGTAAAGTCACTTTGAGATTCTGTAAAGACTAACAGACGGCCATTGAGAAATCTTGCCAAAAACAAGTGAAAGATCATTCCCTGAAACGTCCATTGAACTATAAAAAGTTAATGACAGAGCAAATTTTTAGAAAACCTGTTAGTTCTAAATAAAATTTGGAAATTGCATGCTTCCAGCCATTGCGAGAGTATTTTTGTTCCAAAATATATAATAAAGTAACAATTAGAGTGGGTTAGATATATGATTAAAGTCGTTATAATGAAACCATTAGTTCGATGTTAGAAAACCAATAATTTAATAGCTTAAAATTTCTGTATGTTCCATTAAAAAAAATGTTTCTTTCTGAAATGCATTAATTATTCGTTACAAGTAAAGATTTTTATCGTTTGGAAATTCCGTGAACTGAGATAAAGTTTAAAATTCGATCCTAAGAAGATACAACTTTTTGAGTGTTCGAAGAAATACGATATTTCTAACTTTTTCTTCCACAATATATGATTCAATGAACGTCTAATTCAACATTTCTTGAAGTAGATTACCACCATACTTTCGATTGTTGGTATCTTAAGTTACGAACATTACTCTTCCTAGAAATTTCTTTTGACAAGGATAATTTGGAATAAAATTTCGTTAGTGAAGATAAAGTATATTTCTCATCTGAGAGATAAAAATATAGCAATAGAAGTCAACAGGAAGTTAACCATTGAGCTTCATATTTCAATCTTCTTGAAAAGTTCTTCTACAAAAATTGTATGTTCAATTCAGCCATTCCAGTGTAACAAATTTGATTATTGGATTCCGATTTTCTATTACTTTTAAAAAAGTATAGAATATAAAAAAATCAATTGCTAGTAATTTATTAAATACAGTTTCCATGTGTTCTGCAATATTATATCCTAAATATTTTCACAAAAAAACTTTACCTAAACAAATTAAAAATTAATGTAAAAACTTTTAATTTATGATTTTTTATGTTTTTAAAATATTTTGCATTGTTTAAGAAAGAATTGTTTACTTTATGAAGATTTATGAGATAATTACTTTCTTGAACCTACGCTTCTTAAAGTAATTAATTATTAATTTTTATAAATGCATCATTTTAAGTTTGATAAATGGATCATTTTAATTGTGATCTATGAATCATTGTCTTCTATGAAAAATAGGTCATTGCCTTTTTATGATAAGTGGATAATTTTAATTATGAAAAATGGATTGTCTTGTTTACAGTTTCGCTGAATTTTCATGGCGTACCAATATTGGAAGTCTAATTATTTTGAATTTAGACACATTAAAAAATAACTTTATTTTCTTTCTTCTTATCTGGATGAAGAATTTTATACTTTTCTTTGGTGATTATATTCGATAATCTTTAAACATTCGTACTCTGAAGCTTCAGAAATGATCAGTTAACATTGATAAGTTCAGATCTATTAATAATCAATTCAATATAATTAGCAATTGACTTCAACACAAAATTCTTCATCTAATGTTCCTATTCTTTGCACTTCTTTAGTGTAATGTAATTGTCTCCTGCTTCTTTAATGTAAAGTAATTCTCTCGAATTCAACTTGTATTTTGGAAAATATGTTAGATGCAAATTGACACAGCAATTGAATTTGTCAGAATTTCTATAACTTTTTTATTATTTAATTGATATTTTAGTTCCGGTTTTAAGTAAAAGATTTTAGTATTTTCTTGATTTAGAATATCAGATTACAAGTATCACTTTCGATTATAAAATTAATATTGTACCACTTATGTTTAATCAATCTAGCACTGTGCGAATTGAATGCTATAATAGAAGAAGGAAAGAGCAAATATTATGAATTTAAGTGACCACATTTATGCCCAATGTTGGGCAATTTCTGAATTGCTTTACGAATTTTTGTAAAATTTAAAACACATATTAACCTCATTTAGAAAATAATTGCACAGTTGTCTTTGGATAATCATTATCTTAACTTTAAACCTAAATATTATCTTTTTCTCAAAAATCATATCTCCGTCTAATCGTGCATTCAGAATAGAAAGGGCATATTAAAACATAAGAAACTTTTCTTACTTCATAAAGAAAGAAAATATTAAAACTTCTTCTCCATCTATTTAAAACGAAATGCTTGATTAGATACTGAACTAAATGATCGAATGAAGATATTTCAAACCATTAGCAGTATTCTTATCTTAAAGATTTATGTTTTTTTAATATTTAATGAATTTTAAAATTTAAAATCTTGCTAATAGTTTTTTGTTTATCTAAATGTTCCTAAAACACCGTGATATTTCACATACCACGATGCCAACTTTAATCGCCCTTCGAAGGACCACATCGATACGTTTAAGTAGCGAGATTTTCCGTATAAGTAAACAGGTTCTCGGTTTTCCTCGCTGCACAACAATAGGGGTAAGGCTGATTAACGCCGATGATGAGACGTAGGAGAGACTGGAGCAATTTGTTAACATTTAAAAATTTTTTAATAAATTCAGTTTTTAAGGTAAATTTTTTTTGCATGCTTTTTTTTATTCGGTTGTGCCTAAATGGATACATTTTTATTTTAATATAATCAAAGTTATTTTGCCATTTAAAAAATAAAGCAAAATTGTCAACTTACCATGGCACCAGACCAAGATGTTTTTCGCTATGGGGCAAGATGAAGATTCTAATGAAAAATGAACACTTTCTAGTTTTAGGAAGTACAGGAAAGAACATTTATTTACTTAACACTGCTAAATGTTTTTTTTCTCGATTAGTATGTAATGAACGGCTTATCTTGTTTAAAATTTTAGCTCATAATCTTTATAAATAAAACGCTTATGTGGACGCAAAATCGGGCTGAATTTCATAAAAACTGTTTGGCAACAGCTAGCAACTTAGTTTTGTTTACAATCGATTGGGCGAATTTAGTTTGATTTGATCTGAGACAACGAAATTTTAATTAAATTTAATTTAATTGGGAATATTATTGGATCAGAAATGAAAATTCAATGTATTTAATTTAGAAATGTGATTGATTTACTTTTCACTGTTCAGAATTTTATTATTGCTAAGACTGTACTCTATACTCATGGTTTTATCTACTGACTCTGTGGATGCGACATTATCATCGTCTGAGAATTGTTCAGGAAAGAAACTGCGATGTGAATACATTACAAGATATGGGTGGAACAAATAAACCTCAACAAACAGAAAATCAACCAACACATTATGCAGTAATTATGAATTCGATTGCTGAAGTGAACAGTTGCCTACTTTTCCTTTAATCCCCAGGTGGAACTGAAAAAAATTTTTAATTAATTCAATCCTTGCTGAAATTCGATATAAACGTCAAATAGCTCTTATCGTTGTTTCATGAGGAATAACTGTCACACTTCTGGCTTCACAGTGTATTCAGCGTTACAGTTACCTTTGAACTTAGCTATTAGCTAACTTAGCTCAAAATGAATATCCGCCATTGAATTTAAGGAAACTATCAGGTAAGGTGTTGCATGCAAACTTATCATTTGAGTTGAGCATACGATGTGAAAGAAAATTGGCCGGTATCAACTTAGAAACTCCAAGTTTCTCCTATGGTCAATTTTCTGTTGCATGATCTGGAGTGGTAACTCCAAGCACTGTTTGCATCCCTAGTAGCACAAAAATATTGTACTATATTGAACAATACTCGCAATAATGTATAATATTGTTCAATATCATAAAATATTACATAATATCGAACAATATTGTACTATATCGGACAACATGTTGTGCTACCTGGGATATGTATGGATAAACGGTGAGATTATAAATGTCGTTAATCCGAAAGGTTTAGAGTAGTATTTAATTAGCGTTGAGGATCCTAAAACATAGTGGTTGATTACTACAACTCGAACGCTGCAGAACTTAAAAGTTTATAAGTTTTGCTTCTTCTTTCACACATGTATAACAAATAATGTGAACGAAGCTGCTGGTACAACGCCTAGTCAAGTATAAATTGAAAAACACTGGTTTGTGGATAAGTTTGGCAAACGTCTGATAAATGCAAGTTTAAATACAATTTAGCTGAACATTTGATTCAATTTTATAAGCATTCCGGTCTCAATTAGGCACGAATAAATATGTCTTTTGCTTCGCCACTCGCAAGCCCGAGACATCTTAAACAAATTTTTCAAAGCCTTCTTAACTAACACACTTTAATATATATTTTCTTCAGATTCATTTATTACCAAATGACCCAAGTAGCAGTAAGTATAGTGCATAAGCACGTTGAATAAAGAAATCTGACGCGAGTATGAATAAAGAAATCTGACGCGAGTATGAATAAAGAAATCTGACGCGAGTACTACTGGTTGAGGAGTTCTGGGATTTTATTATTAGTCTGCTTTGAGAATCGTAAAAACTAAAACTAACGGGATCTGTATTGCAAAAAAGATTCACACGAAAGTCTTGACTGAGAAAATCTTTATGTTCTCAACATAAAATCAATTATAAAATTCCTGTGACATTCTTCAGAAACTTCATGGAGAAATTTTAAATAACGTTACATTTTATCTAATTATATTTGAATAAAAAGCGAACCTCATTAAAAAGATAAAAATTGCCTGATACATATCTTCCGAAATGAACCGCAATCCATTAACTCCCTTAGTTGTATTTTTAGAAAATGAAATTCACGTCGGACAGAAAACGAATTACAAACGCAAAAGAAGACAGTTGCATTTTTTATTGCTAATTTGTAATTCTTTGGTAAAACACGAGGCACTTTTGATAATCAGGTAACCTTTAAGTCCATGAAAAATAATCGCTTCAGACACAGCTTACTTAAAAGTAATGCTGGAACGTGGAAAAATATTGACTTTATCGAAAGTCAAACAGTAGAAGAGAAATGGGCGAGATGAAAAATGTGGTGAAAAGTTAATTAGTTCTTCGTTCCTAATTTGGAATTGTTCGGAAAAGATAATTTTCCTGTATTGTGACATCGATCCTCTTCCCAGCAGGTAACGGTGTTGGCGTATTCCCATTTTTGCTTTGAACCCTTAGCTTAAGGTTTGGCTGGGAGTTTGAGATAAATTACTTGATTTAATGGATGACACTGAAATGAATGGTCAGTGCGTATGAACTGGTTATTTCCAATAGAAGTTTTCCGTCCTTTTTTAATCTTTCCAATTCATTTATGTAAGGCAATAAACGCATGTTGGGTGTGGTCGAGAAGTCAAAAAATAACTCAACACATGTTCTTATGTTTATTTTCGTTTTAGCATAAAGTATGAAACGCTCAGACTTATCACTTTGGTAGAATTGGAATAAAATGAATGTTCCATTTATTTAATAAAGAATAAAAATAAATTTTAATTTTCAGGGCAAATGCATTTTCTGTCTGATAATGAAAATATTTCAATTAATCTTACCCGTCTGAAACTCGTTTCATCTATTAAATCAATAAGTAAAATTTGTTAGTAATTTTTTAAATCTATCCCTAATGTTTGGTATTAATAGTCGTTCATGTTAATTAGCATGTGCAGCGTAAATAGGGAATTTTGTCGTTTCTAGTTTAATTTTTTCCTGAAATAATAATTGAGATATTTTAAATATATAATGATTTTTATTCAGATGCTGAGTTTCATGTTATAAATCAGCTTTGAAATTAACCATGATTAGAAACATGCACCAAAATATCAGAACAAAGAAATGTATTATAAAACAAATTGATGTTTGTAGATTTTGAATTAATTTGTTCTTGTTATGGATTGGAAGAAAAATATTTAATTAATAACTGGACAACGACAAAACAATTTGCAATATAAATTCGTGCAATATAAATAAATCTCTATGCTAATTTTAAAGCTATATAAAAATTTGTGAATAGCAATTACATCAACTTCATGGGGTGATTATAAAAAGAAATACATTTATAGGATGTTTGCAATTCAATTATCGCTTATAAATATTAGAACTAAAATATGTGTGTATGCTTGTTTGTTTATCCGGAAATGAATCCAGTTCCAAACTCATTTCAGATACATTAAGCAGTTTTTAAATTAATTTCACAGCATTCAGTTTCGAATAAAAAACTCCCCAGTATCTGCTCTGATGTATAAGAAAAGGTCTCTACGGCTATCAAAGGGCAATTCAATTATCTCCATGAACCATTCTTCACTTATTAATTATCCTTTCAAATAATAACTAAACAGCTTAAATCATTTCTAGGAAAGTGAATTTTGAATTATATCAGGGGTGTATTGTTTTCCAGCTGAGTCCCTTCAATGGAGGAACTCTAAGTGTTTTATGGAAAATGAATGCTGCATCACATATGAGATGTCTCAGTGTCCAATGTTGTGAACGAAGTGTTTTCAAATTTCGTTTTGTCCATTAAATTTTCAGATCCATTTCACAAATATAATTGTTTAGAAATGTAAAACAGCAGAAAAGAATAATGCTTATTCACGTTTTATGATATAAAATATTGTATAAACAAAATTGGTGAAATAGCAGGATTCCCGAAAAATCAAGAAACTAATAAAAGAATATAATAAAACCATGTTAAACTTTCTTGAAATAGAACATTTCTCAATGTCATTAGAAATAGAGTTTTCTATCTTCTAAAAATAAAAGGTGTACTGTGTTACATTAAAAACGACTAGTAATAATTTCATAGCTGAAATTGCATAGAGGCTTTTATGCGATAACTTAGATATATTTAGTAATGAATATTTCACGTGGATATATAATATTTAAATATGATGAGGTTCTGATAAACTTTTAAATGATCTAGAAAGAATAACCAAGGTCATGAGTTCGTAGCACCGTTTGAAGAAAAGATATAAACGAAATTCTTCTTTGGGATATGTCTCAAATTCGAGCGCCTGATGGAAGATTAATTGAAGTAATTAATAAGTAAAATTATTTTTAGGTTTATGGCTGAGGAAGCGTATCTGAAAATGAATGCATTACAACTTGCATCCAATTTCCTGTTATTAACCTAAAATATCCGAAAATTCAGAGAAATAACATACAATAGAATAAATTTAAATTTCTTCGTTATGATAATTATTTGACGCCAACTGATTTGATCGTGTTTTATAACGTATTTTACAAATATCTGTTAAAAAGTATATGTTTACCTTCAAAAGTCTGGTGCAAAGTCAATCAGTTCATTTAGAAACACTGGCAGTTTCACAACAGGAAATATTCTTTCTAATTTTGTAAATATAATACTATGCATTTACAAATTTTCCAAATTTACCATGTTTATCTGAAAAAAAGATATTGGATTATTTATAGTATTTTTGCGATTTATTTTAGAAAATATGAAATAAATATTACCAGAGGAAAATTCAAAAATATGGATATTAAAATTAGTTGTTTTCTAAATTTTATTAGGTTATTTCTTAAATATTCACATTTGAAATATAAAAATAAAGCACATCAATGAATCCTTCAAGATTGCCATTTGTGTGGTCTTTCGTTTCTGTAGCATTAAAAGTGTTTAAAATTTATGTGTATCAGAATTTCAAACACATTACTTAAACATCAAAATAAATTTGATTTGCAACCGCTGAATTTCGTGCACATACAGATTATAAATTCTGTGGTGTGAAATATTTAAGTCTGTCTTCCATTAACACGTTTCTTTAAATATTATTTCATACTATTAAATACACTGCTTTAAAATATCATTTTAAAAAAACTTGTTCATAGTTAACTGTCAAATACAATATACGGTTTCATCAAACTACTAAAATAATGTTCAAGAATTTAAAAGAAATTGGGGGGTAGATATGAAATGTAATTCTGAAAAGAGTGAAAGGGCATCATTTATGCAAGATCATACGTAATTTGAAAATTACAAATATATTGACATTTAGATGAGGGATTTTTCCGTCTTCTCTGTCAAAAATGTTCAAAATATTATCGACCAAACATGTCACAAATATCTCTGAAATATTATATATTTAATGCTTACAAGAATTAACCACATTTATTTTAAGAATGTTAGACTTATTAGATCTTATATAAAAGATACTTTCCTTACTTTTTAACGTTAAATTAATTATAGTATGAAATACATCGCTAAGAATTAACTATCATGTTTATAGACATAAACACATCAAGAAAGAATCCACAGGACAATATCTTTATATACCTGTCACATGAAAAAGTCACACTAAATCAAACCCTGTTAAAATATGGAGAGGCTATACAATTCCACGATTTAAAGCAGAAAATAACTTCCACATTGATCGGACATGTAAGGCAGGCAACAAAATCATTAAATAACGAAAAAGGAAAATGCCTGAAGAACGATGAAAAAAATCTTCATATCACGACAGAAAATAAAATGCATCGAGCAATAAGTACCTCAAAAGATGACTGATAATCTCGATAACTCTTTTTCTCGTTCTTTTCCCGCCTTTCGCTTCTGGAACGTTGCCAATTCCTTTTGCTTGAATGATATGCATTCGTTCGTCTGCTCTTATTCTTTATTTTTTTCAAAGGCACTCCATTTAACACGTGGAAGCACTGCAATGGTGACGAATTGCATTTTTTTTCTGGGCATCACTTTTCCTATCGCTTTATTAGGTGCGCAATGCGCAGGACACTTCTTACTGACGGCTAATAAAATAGCTTAATTGTGTCTTATAACTCATCTTACTTTTACGCTTGATAAACAGCGAAAAGACATTTAATATTCTAATAAGTCAGAAATGTGCAGTCGAGTCACTATTTCTATCGAAGACGAAAGTTTTTCGTTCAGTGTGAATGCTAAAATGATCATTAAAGTTAAAAAAAGAAATTAATAAGATGGAGTATAATAATTTTTATTTCAAATTTTAAAACATTTCTTGTAATTATTTTAGGTATACTTAAGATAAAAATGTGGTTTCCAGTGAAACTAAATTCGCAATTTAAATTTTTAATGAAATAACTACTTATTTATATCAAAAGTAATATCAAAAGAAGAGTTATTATCTTCACGTGCCGTAACCGTTTTACAAAGCTAATTCACAAATTAATATATTCATTCGAGGTATTTTCAAAACCTTATTGTATTGGGTTGAAAGTTTCTCTTGAAGCTGCAAAAAGTGATAGAGGAAAAGAGAAAATCAAATTTTTTAATTTTTATTTCTTTAGTCAGATTATTTCCAATTTTTGAATAATTTTTGTAATTTTTAAATGGATATCTCATGTTTTTAAATTTATAAATGCATGAGATGTAGACTATGAGATGTGGAACTCTTATGAAACATATAACGGGTATATATTAATAAATTAGATAAAATCTTTGTCTGAAATTAAAATCTTATAAACAGATTTTTTTTACAATTTCAGTATCGGGCTATTTATATAGAAACTACTAATAAAAATATAAACGCGGATACCTAATTTCCAACTAAATGTGTAAAATTACAATAAAATAAAATTTTTGCCAAAAAAAATCAACAGAACAACCATCTGAATAAGCAAGATATGAGAATTATAACCTACATTCAGTAGTGTAGTTGCAAAATAAGCAGTGCAGGAGCGTTCTAACCTGGGTGACAAAAATTGCGAAGTTTTAATAAGGGTTTTACAAATTTTCTTGTCGATTTCTCGTAAAATAAAACCAGTGCCGAAATACCGTTCAGGTGCGTTCGGCTCCACTACACCCCTGTCTACTTTTAATACCAATACTGGCTTCGTATGCATAATGTTTGCCATCTAGCAGATTTTCAGAATGCTATTTAATCTTCAAAATATTAATCATGATGCTTGCTTACGAATGGGAACAAAATCAGAAAGAGATCAAATGTTAATGAAACAATTACGTGAATTATATCAATGAGTAATGTACAAAAAATACTTCTGAAATGTTTTTTTTTAAATTTCAAGGATAATTATTATTTTCTTAGGCATATACAATTTTCAAAAATTGTTTAATTTAATTAGATATTGTTATTGCTTTGAAATGCAATCAAATACTTTTAAGGAACATTTTTATATATTATTTTTTCCATTAACAAAGAAAATCCTTATTTCCTAACAACTTTCATATAGATTTAAATATGAAACAGTTACTGATTGGGTAAGAAATATACTTTGATACGGATACACCCATTAATATTTTATTTTCTATCTAATCTATTTTCTAATATTTTACCTACGTTATGTGTATCATTCAATATCAAAATAAATAAATAAATAAAATAACTGAAAGCTACGAAAGAACTCAAATAGCACAGCCTTTTCTTTTTGAAATAATAGAAATGCTACTAAATCCTTGCCCGGTAGGACCAATTAGAGAAAAAAATGACATGGAAAACACTGAAGAGAATTTTGCCTTGACACAATCTTCAGGGTTAAATATTAAAGCTTCGAAGTTGTTCTGGAATAATATAGTTTGCAAGGTTACATTCCCTTAATCTTAAAAGCAAACATAAGGGGTCTAGGGAATTGGAAAATTCTAAAGAAAAGGGACAAAAAGAACAAAGTATCCTAATAGGATCATGTGATCCATCCCTTTTCTTGGAAATTTCGTTATTCCTGTTTTTTCATTGTATGCTTCCCGTTGATTTCCGGAATTTATTAAAAAACTATTTCTTTATGTTTCATTATTTGCTTAGAATTTCAATTCGTTTCATTTTTCAATTACAAATGTGAAAGTTTCGATTAGTTCACCAAAATATTTGGTACAGATACAGATTATGAAGATATGAAAAAATGAGCTAACATTTTCTGCATTAAGTCTAAATATTTGCTAAAATGGATATTGTACCGGTACCTGAAATTTCAGGAAAACTAAGGAAAGTTTAATCGTTTTTGTAAGTCAGTATTCAGAAAATATCCAGTCATTATAAAGCAAAGAAATAAAATCATTTGCGTAAAACCGATGGTGGTAAAAGAAGAAATCTGTAGGTATTTATCATCACTGGGTAAAACATGCATATTCAACACCTAGTTTCTGAAAGTACTGCTGTATACAACACTTTCTTTCTTGTACCATTGCATTATTTTATCTCAGGGTGCATTATTGCACATAATAAGTCTGCATTCAAAATTATTCTATTACAGTAATCTCAATAATTTTGACAGACTGGATGCTACGTGTGAAATCATTTGATTCAATTGTCTTTTGACACCAGAAAGTTCAGCGCAACTTTAAAAAAAATAGAGAAACTGTTGTAGAAATGTTTAATCTGCCACAAGAATATTACAAAAATTCGGAAATCAGGTCATATTTCTGACAGTAGCTTCAGAACCTTCCTACCAACTACTGATGTAAATATAAGCAAATTTATAACATGTAGAAACCCCTTCCATTTTATATGTTTATTTGTACTTATATACGTAAGGTAGGGTCTCAAATATCGCCTACGTTCCCAATATCGCCCACCACGGTTTTTTCTTGATTTTCAGTGGTACATGGGGGCCATTACCGGAACTATAAAACCACCCCCTTCAGCAGTTGTTTGAGGAAGCCGTTGGAACCTGTGTTGAATTTTTTTTCTGAGAATTTTTGCTGTTTCTCGTGTTAGGTGAATTAACAACCATGTTTCATTACTTTTAGTAGAATCAGTAATGTTCAAGTCGTAATGTTATACCATTTGAAGCAGTGATAATGACTATAATTGCCTACATTTTGGAGTAGCTCATTTTTTGGTTCGCGATCCGATTCCGAATAGGAATGCCGCCATGTTTGAGGGTTCGGATGTTCCCAATATCGCCCAATTGAGTTTTCTTATTATCGCCCACTTGGGTATCCCCATTATCGCCCTAGCCCTTTGAAGGGCATTATATTAAAAAATTTACATTTAAAAACACATGGTTGATGTCCTCCCACTTTCCAATGCTCCTAATTTTTTTTATTTTAATATTTTATTTAGGGGAAAAGAGTTAAAAGAATACGTTAACTATATTGCTAAAAGTAGAATAAAAGCTGTTTTCTATAACAGTCAGTTTTGTTGTGCCTTAATTTTCATGTTAAATAAAGAATGTGCGATCATGCCATAAGTTAGATATTATTTCAATCCATTTTAGGCATGGGCGATATTATGAACAAATAGTGGGCGATATTAAGAACTCCTTTTTCAGTAGAAAAAATTCTGACGTCGCAAACAATGTTTTGATGTGTGCATTAAATTTATGTTTTAGAGATGTAATTCGGTATGTTTTTGGATAACAGTCTAGATAATAGATTGGAACCATTTTTAGACAAATTGCACATGAAGAAGTTCTCTCATTAAAATAATGGCTTAAGTAGGCGATATATGGGCCCCTTGACTTACTTTTAGATGAGACATTTATCAGAGCAGAAAGTCAAGCATATTTAATTATCAAAATAAAATGTTAATGAGTATGTGGTATATCAATAAAAATACAACCTGCTGATTGTATTTACGATGGAATATAATAGCCAAACCATCTCTTAGATTATCTGACATTTCCGCTCATGCACGAATACTCGCTCATTCCTTCCAGAATCACGCCAACAAGAAACAAGTACAGTTATTTTTTAATGGTAGACAGATACAACTGAAAAAAGACAGAAAAGTTTAATTTACATTAAAAAACAAATTTTAATAGAATTGTTTTTTGTTTAGCACAATATTATTCTACATTTTATAAAGCTTTCCTGTTACTCTTTTCTTATTATGCTGCTAACACGCTTTCAAAAGTATGTCATGCCATCTCGTGTTGTGGTTGGTTCCATCGCGTGCTATGTTATTTTTATGCAATGTTTATTTGCTACATAGTTTTATATCAAATTAATTTGTGTTTTCTTATTTAAAGTTTGTATAAAGTGGCTTCTTTATGTTTATGCATTTAATTTGAATATTTCTCGTCTTTGGATTTTATTTAAACGGCTCTCGGGCAAGAGGGTCTCAATTCATTGCGTGGTCATTTTCTATTTATGTGAGTCTCACTTATGGGACTCCAGTTATGGAATGTATTTTTAATTTCATTTTTACATGACAGAGTTTCCAGGAAAATAGAATATAATAATAATTCTGTAAGAAAATACAGTTATATTTCATTTCTGAAGCTTCTTTCAACAGTTTCTGACGAATAAAAACTCTGTATATTCTTCTGTAGGCACGATGATATATTTTTCCTAAATAACATTTATATATAGCATATTAAACATTGTAAACATCATCAGAATGAAACAATTACATTTAATTTTAAATCCACTGCTGCTTGAGAAGCTTTATTTGTTTACTGTTCTTATATTAAATATTATATAATATAGAGATAAATTTTTTGACAGAAATCTAACCTATAAGCTATTTTTAAATTGGAAAGAAGTGTATGAATAAAGCAAAATTAAACTGAAATGATTTTAGTAATGAACTGAAGGTACAAAAATCATTCAAAATGAAGCATCACAAAAATTGAAAAGGATCTCTGAAACAAATATTTCCATTTCTAAAGGAAAATCACAAATGGAAATCTTAATAAGAAATGAAAGTGGTAAAGCAGACACTTCGTGATATGGCTTCCAGCACATATACACATCAGAAACTGATTTCCCGGATCCTTCCATATATTTTTCAAAAGTTATCATTTACTCTCTCCCTCATATACGTGAATATATTCTCCTGGTTCTACTTTTCTTTCTTATCTTTCTTTCCAAAATATACCAACTTTAAATAAAACGTGAAAGAAATTCCGGCATTCGGGTATCATGAACGCATTTCGCTAAGCATTTCCTTGAATATATTTTTACTTAATACTTGGGCCATCATGAACTATCTGAGCGTGCTGTCACCAAGAATTGAAATCCTAGAATGCAAGACAATATCGTCAGCCATATTGTTTCTGCGATTACGTTTGACTTCATTTTAAGGTCTCGGGGTCTTCCAAGAAACTATTTTTATTATTTATAATAAAAACAATATTATTGCTTCGAAGCATTTTTGCAATTAATTTCAGCAAAATAATTAGATTATGATTCGTAGAACATTTTTTATTGGTTTGAAACAAAACAAAATATTAATAGATTTTAGAGGCTACTTTCCTGTGACATGAGAACCTTATTAGTATATTAATTTTTATCAAAACTCTATAAAAGCATTCATTTTGTAAAATAAGATACAAAAGCGTGGTAATACCTGCTTATTAATATTAATTTTCAAGAAAATCTTCAACAACATGCAATAAAATGCTCTTTCAAACGCGACCGTCAAGAAAAATACTCATTTTATTTCCTATTTAAGGATAATATGAAAAAAGAAGTATATATTATAAAGATGTGAGTTTAATGAAGACAATTATGCAGTCTTTATTATAAGAATACGATACTTATCAGCATTTTTGATCTTAACAAGACAGTATATTAGTTAATTCAGAATTTTCCACGAAAATATTCAGAATTTTCAATCACTCTATAATAATGAAAAATCTGTATTTATATAAAAATTTTTAACCCATAATTATTTTCATATAATTCTTATAAAATTTTGAAATTTGAATTCAAATTTGCCGTCTTGTATTATGAGGTTAAATTGGAAAACTGAATAGCTATATTCTTTTTCAGTCTGATATCATCTCACAATTGTGAAATATCGGAATGCTTATAAATCTTTCATTATAAAATCTTATGTACCGGCAAACAAAATTTATTTTGAAATCTTTCTTTCTCTGAAGCTCTTTTCACTTATAAGTTATGTCTTCATACTTTCATTGTAATAGTTTACTTATAGTTATGCACACAGTGGCGGCGATCGGATGAAAGAATGGGGTGTGGGGGTAAATAATTATGGACATCTAAAAGTACACGAGAATATAGAGGGTGAATTGGAAAATTTAAAGATTTTATTGCACAATTAACTAGCTTTCGTGGACACTATTGCTTTCTTATAATTTCTAGTTTTAGCAGCTAAAATGAATTAAAAATTTAATTTCTTTTCGCAAAAAATAGTTGATTTTCGCCTCCCCTCCGACTCACCGCCATCGAAAGTTGCAAATGTACATTTTAAATAAGCATGTTTTATTATGAAACTGCCAATTTCTTGTTCTTTTGCAAGTTATTTTGTATATGCTCTTTGGTTCGGCTGCAGGGAACTTTTTTAACTTATTGTACTCATAACCATGTGTTGCTGGATGTATCAACCGAATACCGACTAATGAAGGCATTGGAAAAAAACATTTTTTGAAAACTTGACCTAGTTCCAAAAGTCTTTGATAAGGGAAAATATGACGCTGTTGTTATAAATCGCAAGTAAAATTTAATAACGCAAATTCACGGCCACATTAAAAAGTTACAATAAACAGATTGATGAATAAAAAGGAAGAAATTTCAGTGCAACACCTTTTTATTTATCAAATTACTTTCCCCAAGGATTACAAAAGATGAATTAGTAAGAAATATGCAATTTCACAGCATTTCCAGTAAAATGTGACCACATTATTCAACTAATTCACTTCACTGGCAAAGTCATTGACCTCTGTGATAGCATTCTATACTGTGAAGCTTTAACCTGCTAATAGGAATGTTCATCACAGAATGATCATCTTAATACGTTCTTCTTTCCGTTCGGGAATCCATCACGATAGACCTTGGATTTCAACTAACCCCATAGAAAAATGTAGCATGGGGTTGTATCAGGGGAAACAGCTTTAGGTATAACGCTCTTTGAGGTTACGTGAGACGCATGTTGAACTCAACTGATGCTTGGAATGACTTTGGAGTTGTAATCGATCATTGCAGTCCGAACACTAGAGCTACATGCTACGTAATTGTGCATTTGTATTATGAAGTTTTACCTACATTTTGGGCCACCAGTGCTGTATTTTCTCTTAATGGCAACCTTTGAAACATTAATTTTTTAACAAAACCTTTATTTAGGTGCCCTCATTAGTCTCTCGCCAATTTTAATGCCACTTTAGTAGTTACATTAAGCTACAGATGGCTCTGAATGGCATCATTCATAAAAGCGAACGCTATGTACATAGTCATTCATTTCCAATGCCTTGTACATGGGAAGCACATTCTTTTCGATAAACATACTTTGTACTATGCTTAAACTGTTCAGTCCATGAAATTCTTTCTAGATCTCAACGATGCGGTTTTACGAATCTCTTCGCAATTGATTCACATAAAAATCCTTTCTGTATATTAGTATACCAGAAGTTTACCAAGAACAAGAACGTATTTGTTAATCGAAGAAGAAAAATTAAAATAAACCTTCTCCCTCACGTGATCAATTGTTATTGCTGGACAAATTAACATTATGGCATTTATAACATTTTGTTCCCTCCAAGTAGTTTTAAGAATTGCTTTCTCTATATTGTCATTATCATCTTCAGTCATTATTGTCATCAGTTGAGATTTGCTAGAAAATGAATAGGTATATGGTGAATAATTTTATAAGTTTTCCATTGCCATGAACCTATACCATCGTGGAATAAGCAATCGATAATACAGCCTATACAGCTAATACAGCCTATAGATTCAGAAAAAACAGCCTCTAGATTCAGCAAAAAACAATTAATTCTTTTCAATTCTTACTAGAATGTTCATTGACGAAATTAAATTATCATACATGTATCATAACAAACGAATGAATGGCTTAAAACTGAAAATGGCTAAATTTGGAACATGGCAAAATGGCAAATGTATAAATCTTAACATTCTGCTTTGATTCTTCTTTGCAAAGCAAAGCAAACTTCTTAATCAGTAACATGATGAAAATTCCACCATAATTTCTATTCTCGTAAAGGTTAATACTAGTATGGCACTTTCTAGAGATGAAAAGAACATTCGTTTTGTTCTAGGTTATAAAATAAGTAATTTCTCGCATTAGTACTCCTCCTATCGACATTTTTATATGCATATTGTGTTTAAATTTCGCGTTGATCTTTTATGAAACCATAACTTATAATTCTGGTAGGATTCTAAATGTACTATTAAGGTTTATAAATTTTAGAAGGCATAAAATTACCTGAATATCCATATATTTATTTTTCTAATGTAACAGTTTACTGAAACATGCTGCCGCTAGTGAGTGGTTCTATAATAATATTGAGACATTAATGTACGGAAACAAGCGTAGTTTTCTTTTTCGGACGCTTGAGTGTTTATGCTTGAGAGACACAACCTTATCAAACTTCAGGGAGGAAAATATGAATGAGAAGTCAATACGTTCAGTGTTTGCGTTCTAGATAAGCCCATAGCATAATGAAAGGCGTTTGGGATCTGCTAGAGGTTTATTTTTAAAATCTGCTGACAATAGCTGACGTTTATCTTGGCAAATTAATTTATGGGTATTACTGTAATCGGCGTGCATATATGAAGATTGCTACGTGGATGACAGATATAGCTTGTAGTAGTGGGTTAACAACAAGCTAGATTTTAATATCATGATATGTCATATTCCGAACAGTTTGACATTTTATCCTCGTTTTCCAGGCTCAAACGAATGTTTAACGGAGAAAAATGTTAATCTAAATTATAATAAATACTATAGAATATAGCAATAATCTTTCTAAAATTTTACTTTTATCCCGTTGCATTTCGAGTTCTAGGACGACTTTCTGAGATCTATTTTTTCTCAACTCAAGTGGATGCCAAGCTCGAAAACTTAAGATTTTCCGCTGTGATCCAGATTAAGTTTTAGGTGATACTTTGCCATTATGAGGAGATGTACTTATGTCTAATTGTTACAGATGATTTAATTAGTCGCCATCCCTATAATAGTATTTAACAGACTAGAACTTACATTCACATATTTCAGGAAAGTGGACTACAGTTGCGTTACGCCCAGAGGAAATACCCATCTTTTCACATAGTCACAGTTCCTGATGAACGTCATATTTTTCCTACGGATTAAAACATATCTTCACATTAGAATTTTTTTCTTTTTAATGTTTTTACTTCCAAGCTGTCCTAATAACGATATGAATCCATTTTTACGTACTGAGGATTAAATGCCCAGCGTCAAATCAAATTTCAATATACTGCTCATTGTACAACCGCTGGATCATATTTTCTTCGGTAAGATGAATCTAGTTTCTATATTAGAGCAAAAAGTTTTAGGATTTTTATTAATTCATAAAATGCGCCTTATTTATTCATTATCTTTCTGTGTGTACATTTGAATCATTCTCGCTCATTGACTTTATTAAATTAAATTTAGTCAAAATGATATTTACTTTTTTTGGATTTATAATGTATTTGATTGTTTTACTGATATGATTTATTATATTGCTATTTATTTTTATACGTCACCGAGGTGGCCCATTGGTAAGGTTTCCCAGATTCGGGGCTGTAGCGTTCCAGGCTCAAAACCCGATTCCGCAATCGGTCGTGTATTGGGCCTGTTGTACGTTAAATCATATGTAGGGGGTCAAATGTCTTCCGATTGGTGTGGTGCGGAGAGGGTACCTGCTCAGGAGTCGTCATCTTCATCTGACCACAGTGTAAAACTACGAGGTACGACCCAATATATCCGTAGTGTTGCTTCAAAACGGGACGTTAATAATCCAAATTAACCAGGGCTGATGGAGCCCACTCGGGTTCCGGAGATTCAGATCCTCCTGTCCTTACCTCTCGGCGGGCCTGGCTGTTTACATTGCTGTTACCAGCTTTGATAAACCTGTTAATTTTGGAAATCACGTGCTGGTGACAATGGGGTCAGGTATGAAATTCCGGGTGATATAAATGTATGATTTATGAAGCCTATTTGATTCTTGAAACTGAAATCTGAATGCAAATTGAACCTCTTACTGCCTTTCAGATCGGTTGGTTTCAGAACTCTACGAACTACTCTTCTGATTCTGACCTTCTGACAAAGCTGCGTCCGTCCTCCGCTAAGTGCTACATTTTTGCTAATTCTTCAATCATCACCAAAAGAAGTACCCTCTTGCAATTTTTTGGCACAGATTTAGCAATTTTTTATAAGCAGATTTCATAACAATTGTGTATCTTTCAAAAACAATATTTTAACGAATTACTTTGATGAAAAATACTGTACACAACAAGTTGAATGTATCATTTTAGTAAATAAATTACAAACTGTATATATCTTCTGAAGTATTTTTATTTTGCCCGTAACTTTTAATCGCCCCAGAAGGTTTGTTCTGAAAAACTTTTTCATTTATATAGTAGATCACGGCAATCTAACTTTTAAACCTTGTTTTTCTGCGGTCATTTTAGCGACACGCTCATGTCTGTGGCTTTGGCTGGGGCAAATCTCGTCAGCCCCTCGGTGGTTTGAAATGGCGACTTCTTATCGATCTGAGTTTGACATTCATCCCCTTCGGAACATTTCGTTAGTGACGGAGATCACTCTTTCGCTTTTCTCCGATTCTTTGTTCCATTTGTTCCGATTTAGTGTGTGTCGAAAGATCGCATTCCCTTCGTGACAAATGTAGTGCGTGCAAAACTTTTCAGCTTACATAAATGGAGTGTCATTTTTCTGCTGGAGGAATCAATATCTCTTTTATAACCTAACTAGAGGTACCGACTTATTTTTCAGAACGTCAAAATGTTTTGTCATTCTTCTCTGTTCATCTCTCATTTTTTCTTATTCTACGTTCCATTTTCTATTCTCTTTGACTTCATAAAGTTTCATTGCTGAGCGGAATGTCATGCTGTAGTTGGATTAATTCAATTAACATTCTTACGTGCTGTCGAAAACCGCTGAGTTGCCACTAAATAAATAAGCGTCATGAATTCTTGTATAATAAATGAAGTTAATATATGATGGAAGAATTTTGACCATCAATGTCTTTATTTGCGCTGCGTGATATGTGATATTTTTAATTAAAAAGCACGATATTTTTTATAATACGTAACATGAACGAACGGGGCATGA